>WTXE01000700.1:0-11281 GCA_022496225.1 Russula aff. rugulosa BPL654 | reverse complement strand
GTTCTGCTTGAATATGATCCCGGAAGTCTAGCTACAAAGAAGACAAGTGCGAGAGCAGATGTTGGCCTGAGTGTACGGCCGTAGTACAGGGCCGCGCAAGGTTGACTCAACTCCTTGGTTATCTTACATAAGCAACATTTTACTCTGAAACGTAGTAAGTCCACCTGCCACCTGTCAGTGATGTTTAGCATGTGCCATCTGCAGTGCTTTACGCCAAAGATGGCCGTCTCAAACCATCATCGCATCTAATGTCGTCATCTAATTTTTTTCATCAGAATGTACCCTGGCACTGTCTCACCTCCTTGCACATGGGCTGGGCTGATCGACTCGGACACTGGCAGCACCCGCCACGGTGATTTTGATGATGACAGCTAGCCAAATTCAAAACTGTTGTCCGTGACTTGATGTACGGCAATCAAAATATTTTTATCAAGTTCAATTGGACCACCTATCCTCAGTGCCGACAGTACTTTTTCCCGATAGGTCTAGTAGTTAAAAATACCATCATAGTCCCTGCCGGTGATAACATCCTGGACGACTATCTTTTGTTCCTTCGGGCACTCTCTCAACGTAAAGCATACCCTGGGAACTCGTCTACTATATCCCCTCGTCGTCGCGTACTTAAGCATCTCCATTGACTGGAAAGGTAGTATTGAATGTTCGGTCTCTAATAGAACGTCACTTTGACGATTAAGCGTAGGCACTCCGTCATCCAGAATGCGTCAGTTGGCAAGCGACCCCATACTCTGCCGGGTCTCATCTACCATCAGTATACCGGGAGTACCGGGGATGACGCTGGCATCTACTAGGCCCTGGCCCTCTGCCAACCCCTCTTCTCTTCTCTTTTCTCCACCATCCCCGACAACGCCAGCCTGTTTTCCCAGTGGCGTCGATACGGATTCAAATGCGATCAAATTCTCAGAGGTTGGACCGACGGGTATACTCTTCGAATCTGTCGACAATCTATCCCCAACTTTATCAATTTCGGGCGCACCGGAGCCTGCCCTTGAACGTTTGAACCATCATCATGCTGCAGACAGCCAGTATCACAATCACTATATCTTCCCGGCTATTCGCCACTCCCTCGCAGACCCTCTACCTCTCTAGTGACCGGTTGTTCGACCTCCGGATACACTCTCGGTGTAGCTACGCGCCTTCAGGATTTCCACGTGTTGATCGGTGACTTGAGGGCCACGCTCCTTCACTGCGACTCTAAGGAGGAATTTGATACCGGCCACTGCACCGCCGCCGCCGACGACGACAAGGAGAGAGAACGCCTACTCCAGTTTCTAGAAGATATTATGCGAAAAGTCCAACAGCCCCCGCCTTGGCGGCCTTGGCCGTCTGTCGCTATGAAGTATTCCCAGGTTCTTATCTAAGAACTGAGCGTCCTCTCTTTCAATGTGAATTCATCTCATGGGTACTAGGCACCTCTCGTAAGTCCGGGCACTTTTGTGAGTTGCCACGGCGCCGACTACTTCTCAACAATGTACTGGCAACAAAGTGACCAGCTCACCTTTTAGGGGCTCACCCTTTTTGCACATTGTCAGAGACCATACTAATTACTTATGTGATCACCACGCAACGCCCACACATTGGTTTGAACCTCCCGCACACCAGCACATATCGAGTGACCCAGAAAATAGACACATCAATTCGTCATGTGTAATAGTAAAAATATATCATACATGTCCACATAAAAGGAAAGACAGACCAGTGCTCAAGTGAACTTGGCTTCGTGAAGCAAGCAGAGTGACGAAGGGCTGGAACGAAAGCATACCCATAGCCCAGAGAAAGAAAGAAAAAAACTAATTATCTGACACAGAACCGTAACTCCTAACTGCTGACGAATAGAGTTCGTTTTGCTGCAATGGTGAACATGACGGTTTTTTTCCCTCAAGCCACCTCATCGTAGGGAGGACAGCCACTAGTTTCCCAGACCATCATTCGGTACGACGGTATTATTGATGCTGCTGGGGGGGGGTCGCTCCATTGATATTGATTATTGATGGCTGCTGGTGGGGTCGCTCCATTGATATTGATTGGTGCTGGTGTTGGTGGGATGGCTCCATTGAGTGGGATGGCTCCATTGAGTCCATTGATATTGGTTGGCGCTGGTGTTGGTGGGATGACTCCATTGAGTAGTCCATTGATATTGGTTGGTGCTGGTGTTGGTGCTGGTGCTGGTGCTGGTGCTGGTGCTGGAGATGGGGAAGCCGCTTTGGTTGGTACTGCTAGACTGACTTGGGCTGTTTGCGGTTTCGCTATTGTTGTTAGGTTGAGGATTAGCGTTCCCGCCACTGAAATTATTGGCCGTTTTGGGGGAGCTGTGATGTGTGCCGCCTACTACGCCGCCAACAACCCCACCAACGATAAGGATGCTGACGATGACGATCGCCGTAATCCCCCATCTCGTGCGATACCACGGCCTTTTGGCGACAGTGGGCTCGGTACCATTCTCCAGTCCCCCTTCCTTGGGGCCGGCTACAGGGACGGGTGTGTGGCCTTCTGTACGTAGTTGCTGGTCCGTAGGTTGGCGATTTGGAACTGGAGAGGAGGCGGCGCGGCGCTCATGGCCTTCATCTAACAAATCTATATAGTAGCCGTCCTATCAAGCAGGGAAGTGAGCGAAGTGAGCGAAGGTCGGGGGAGGATGTGAGAGGGACGGGGACAGAGACGAGTCCGACGGGCTCAGATAGCCATTAGCCAACTCGTGAAAGGGAGAGGGATGGAAAATGGGTCCATGGAGGGCTATGTACCTGTTTTTCTACCCGTATCGGGTCAGGATCAGTGGATGAGGGGGTATTATTGTAGGTCGCGTTGGTATCGTCGCGAATCTCGCGATCGGACATTGGTTAGGCTTTGATTTTGAGAAATACAACCTCGCAGACCCTGGTGGATAAGGTAGAGGGGGGCCCAATGACGTATGGGAAAGGAGTAAATGGGCGCAAACGGGCATGATAGTTCTGCGTTGATGGACAGCCTCACGAAACTGCCAAGCATCGACTGATACTTGTACGGCCTCGCAGTCACAGCGTGATACCAGCCAAAGGGTCCTATTTCAATGTTGCTGTAGAGCATGAAAGAATGTGTGTTCGTATGTAGAATCCAGACAGAATCCACAAGGATGGAATAAGAAGATGAACACCCTCTTTTTTTTTTGGAAAGCGTTTTATTTGGCAGATCTCGTACTTATCTACCTAAATAAATGCTAAATAGCAGGTGAAATAATATCAGCCATTACTTAGCGCGCTGGAGCCGGGCCTAGGCCCGGAGGAGGAAGAAAATGCTTTTATGCACACCCCTTGGTGTTTGGGGTAGTGTGGGACTCAGGTCGTGTTCCTGATTGCCGGTAGGTCACGCTCTAATACCCACTAAAACCTCACGATTTTGGAACCAGTTAACAGGTAGTGTTCCATTTTGCTTCAAGAGTTTTTTCCATGTTCGTTTTGCTAGTTTGGTGAATTGGCGGTCTCGCTTAGTTTGGTAGGCGGTTATCCGGTCTGTGGTGAGTCTATCATTTATTGCTCGGAGCCATCTTGTTCTTATTCCTTGTTCGTCAAGGGTTTTTTCCTGGATGACGCGTTCGCATCTTAGCACCCATACGAGGTGGGCTGCCTCGGATATGATGATTTGTAGGAGACGAAGGGTTGCCCGGGGTCTTTGTGTGGGGTGCGTGTTCCGTTCAGGTCGGTCTCTGTTTAAGTGGTTTACAGGGAGGGTTAAGGCCCCCACTCCGAGTATTATACCTATGTTTATCATTGGCCAGATTTCCGGTGCATGTGGCCAGGTTTCTCGGGCGAGTTCCCATACTTTTCTTCTCGTTAGGGCGTTGCAGCTGGTTAGTATGTGGTCCATGCTATCTTCCATGTTGCAAGTGGTGCATAGGTGTCGGTTCTCATATCCAGGTATGTGTGTCCATATCGATCCTACCATGTATGCTCGGTGCATTGTTTTATATAGGAATTGCTTGACTCGGGTCCGGAGGATTTTTTTCTGCAGGCTCTTCCAGATTGTTTCATCCGTTTCTCGTGCGTCGCAGTAGGCTTCAATGGCGTCTCTAGTTCGTTGCAGGTTCTCTGCTGTGGGTCCCCTGTCATAGCGGGGCTTTCGCTTCATTATCCCTCGGTAGGCTATTGATTGTGTTATTGTGCTCATTTTCGTTCCTTGTATGTCGAAATCTGTGGGTATAGTTAGGTCTAGCTCATCGGGAATTTCCTTCTCAGCTCCTCTTTTGGCCAGAGCGTCGCTCTCCTCGTTTCCTTGGCTGCCGCTATGGCCTTTAATCCATTTGAAGTGTGTGGTTGCTGATCGTCGTTTTAGTAGGTGGGCCGCTTTTTTGAAGAAGGGGGCATTTTTTATGCTTATCCAGCCTAGGTCTTCCCATGTACGGAGGTGTGTGGTTAGGCCGTTTATAACGTAGGTTGAGTCTGTTACAATTTCTAGGGGCGCAAAGGGGGGGACCTCTTCAGTTGCGGCTATTACGGCCGCTAGTTCACCAATTTGGTTTGATTGTTCGTTCCCTGGAACTCGTAGTGCGCGGTTTCGGTGGTCATCAGGTCCGAACCATATTCCTCCTCCACATTTGGCATTCAGCTTACCGTTTTTGAAACAGGCTCCGTCGGTGTATACCACAATTTTGTCGTGTCTTTGGTTGGTTCCTTCTAGTACATGACGTTGCGCAGGGTTCCTCGATATCCTTTCTGTGTCTGTGAAGGCTCGGAAACATTCACCTAGGTGGTTTTTGCTCGTTATTGAGGGGTCGAAGAGTATTGCTTCTTTGTTTTCTTTTGCGGTGCGGTTCCGGTGTTTTCGGTTTGGCGTTAGGGATAGGTTTCCATGGCGGTCCTGCAGAAGGGGGTTCAGTTTCGGGAAGGTGAGGTTGATTCTGGTGAGAGCTTCTTTGGCGCATTCATGTGGTGTCCAGCATTGTTTTTCTTGGTCATCGCAGCAGTCTCGACACCGGCAGAAGTTGGTAGGTCGGTGTGGGTTTTCTCTTCCTGTGTTTCTTAGGCGTGCTGATACTTGGACTAGATCTGCGATAGTGATGGTGTTGTGTTTGGTGATGAGGCATCTAGCCGCATTGTTTCTGATTGGGCGTGGTTCCGATCCGATGTGGTACCATGCGGGGAGTTGGGTTTTCAGGTGCGTGTTCAATCTTATCGCAGCTAAGTTAACGTTGTATTTCTGTGCAGCTTTTAGCATTCTTATTGTATCTTCGTCCAATTTGGCTGCTCGGTTTCCTTTTTGTGGGGGGTTCCAGGTTTGTAGGAAGCAGTTGATGCGGGTTTGAGCGTTTGGCCCTTGGGGCATGGCGGCGTCTATGATCAAGTCGGTGATTTTTGCCCAGGTTGGTCGGGTTGGGGAGAAATCTAGGTAGGCTTTTAGCCAAGTCAGTTCGATCGCATCATTTCGGGTTTTGATGTCTATTAGGTTGAGGCCGCCTTCCTCGATGGGGCGGTGCAGGTTTTCAAGGGCTATCTTGGATAGGGTGTATCCTTCCCACATGAACTCGCGGGTGATCCTTGTAAGTATATTTTCAATTTCTGGCGGCATGCCCTGTGCTTTTGCTAGGAACTGGGTGTGTCCACCGATCACCGCCTGCGCTATCAGTTTGCGACCTTGCATAGTGGGGTTTGACTTGCCCCATCTTTTTAGAGCGTGGCGGACATTATCAATGACTGGTTCCCATGGGGTTTTCAGGTCGGTTTTGTTACCGATCCATGCTCCTAGTGACCGTACAGCATCACCATCTTTTGCTATTCGGATGCGGTCATCTAGGGGTGTTTGATCTTGTGGGTTCAGTTTGCGGGTGACGATTACTTGCGTTCGGTGGTCCTCGGACCCAAAGGGTATGATCTCGGTTTTCTCTTGGTTAAACTTTGCTCCAGATGCTCGGCACCACTCATTCAGGATTTTTTGGACGTGTTCCATTCGGTCATTTTTTCCCAAGTACAGGTTGGTGTCGTCAGCAAACATGGAGATAATAATTTTTTCTTCAACGCCTGGGATTGAGATCCCGGCAAGGGTTGGGTCTTCTCTTAAGGTGCATGCGAGAGGTTCTATGGCCAGATTGAATAGGGCACATGACAATGGTCACCTTGGCGGACTCCGCGTGTTATTTTGAAGGGGGGGCTTAGTTTGCCATTGATCGCGACGTGGGTATGTGCGTTGGTGTATAGTGTTTTAACTGTTTTGATGAAGGTTAATGGGACGTTGAACCTTTCTAGCGTTGTCCATAGGTAGTCGTGGCGAATTTTATCATAGGCTTTTTCTTGGTCAAGGGCGACAATTGCACCATCTTCTTCCGTGAGTTCAGTGTACTTTAGAATTGTTTGGGCAAGCCTTATATTATTATAGATCGATCGTTTTGGTATGAACCCGGTTTGATCGTTATGGATCATGGTTTCTATGGCGTCGATCAGCTGGTGGGCTAGGACTTTTGTAAGTAGTTTGTAATCTGTGTTCAGGAGGGTGATGGGGCGGTAGTTGCTGATTTCTGTTCGGTCTTTTTTCTTGTAGATGGGGCACATCCATCCGAGTGCAAAGCTGCTCCCTTCCTCTAGTCCGTATGTTTGTATGTCGTGATAGACTCTTGTGAGCGTCTTATTTATATCGAAGCTTGGTTTGCTTTCAGCCGTTCTATCTAGGTGGCGTTGGTTCAGGGCCTTCCATAGTTCGTACGGGCAGCCATCCATGCCGGTGGCAGTGTTGTTTTTCGCATTTTTTAGGGCCTCTTGGACATGGGCTTCAGTGGCCGTCTGGTTCATCAACGATCTTTCGGGGTTCTCAAGTTGTTGTCGGGGGGGGATGTCTCTTAGGGCGTGTTCAATCTCAGTCTTCCGTTCTTCCTGGTCTTGGTCGACAACTATATTTTGCTTTTGGAGGTTATCATGGTAGTTTCGGGCCAGTTCAGCCATTCGGGCGGAGGTGCGTTCGTATTGTATTGGGGTGGTATTGGGGACTTTTAACCGGCTTATTAGGTCTCTTGGCTTTTTCTCTTTATTGATGGCTGACCAGATTCCTCCTAGTTTCTCTCCGTGGGCCGCTAGGTTTGCTTTCATCTCAGCTTTTTCATTTCTCGCAAGTACTTTTAGTAGATGGGCGAGTTTATTTTCTAGATAGGCTTCCTCTGCTCTAAGATGGTTATTTTCATCAAGTCAGGTTTTGCTGTTATGTCTTTTATGTCTTGTTCCAGGTTTTTTATCATCGTGGCCGTTCGGTGTTTGGTTTTATTGGTATGGTTTTTTCCAATTTTCTGAATGTCGCTTTTAAACTCATCCCATAGGTATTGTGGGTTTGTTTCGTCCCGGTTTGATTCTCCGTTTTCAAGGTCATCAAGTTTTCCTTGGAGAATTAAGCCGCGTCTCACTACTTTGTCAATTAGGGCTTCGTCGTTTAGAGATTGAAGGGGCCAAGTCCATCGACCATTCCCAATGTCAGGTGCGTCGCTCGGAGCGAATTTGACTGAGACCATCCAGTGGTCGGTTGGTGTTGCGGTTGGGCCTGCTTTCCAGTCGAAGAGGTTAGGTGCGTGTCTTCTGGTGGTGTATATCCGGTCAAGTCTTGATTGTCTCCAGGTATCATCGCGTTGGGCTCGGTATGTGAAGCATCTCTCGTTCGGGTAGGTGTGTCGCCATTGGTCCTGTATTTCCCATTGGTGTTTGATTGTTCGTAGGGAGTCAGTTGCGGCGCGGTCATCAAGGTGTGGGGGGGATCTATCTATTAGGTCCTCCGTTACATTAAAGTCTCCAAGTACAAAGTCAGGGCGTGGGATGCGCGCGCGCCTTCTTCTTCTTTCTATTTTGTTCCAGAATTCGGGTTGACTTGATCTGTCTACGGGTGCGTAAATATTGAGGAATGAGGTTCTGTCAACATCCGACCATTCTATGGTGAGTACTGCCGCACGGCCTGGGACTAGGGTGACTACTTTGACATGCTTAGGGGCGATTAACGCTTTATTGATTAGGAACGCAACTCCTGATGTTGCTCTTGGGTTTTCTGGGTCACTCGAATAATGCAGGTCGAAGCTTTTTTGGAAACAATTATGGATGTCACTGGCGCGTCTCTCATCTAGGTGCGTTTCCTGCAGTGCCAGTATTGCTATCTTATTTTTTCTTATAGTTTGGTTTATCATGGCCCACTTTTCCGTTAGGTCCATGTTATGAGAGGGTGCGGTGGCCCCGTTTATGTTTAGTGTGGCTATATTAATGTTGGCTTTCTTTTTATAGGTGTGGGTCATATTATTCGGTGGTAGTTGTATTCGGGCTTGGCCGTGGTTTTGCCCCTCGTTCCTAAGGTGGGGATCAGGGGGCGCGGCATTTGTGGCAGGCAGTTCAGCAGGAATGTTATTAGGCATGTGTGCGGAAAAAGGGGGGGCAGTATAATTGTGCAGTCAACTGGGGGGCTTTTTATATTTTTGGGAGACGAACGATTTCTATATACAGCAGGGTATGGTGCTAACCAACTTTGATGGCGCGTTAATCTAATTTTGGTGGTGCTATCTATTTTATCTGGTTATTTTTGTCCGTCTGGGCCAGGGCCCGCACCTCCGGAAGCTCCAAGGGTTGGGTCACGTCTTTTTGGCCCGTTCCAGCCGTCTTTGGTCGGGAAGGGGCAAAGTCCTCTGGGATGATCAGCAGCATGGCAAATGCCGCATTTGAAGGGGGCTACTACCGTGATGGCGGGATCTTGGGCTTGGAGGGCATAAATTCGGGTCGCATAATAGGAGCGGATTTGGGACCAAGTAGAGTCGTCACCAATGAGGGGGCCATTTGCATAGATGTTGAAGATTGGGGCAATAGTGTTGCCACGTAGTTTGGTGTCAAGTCGGTCTACTTTGAGGGAGTCAATAAAGAGTTGGAGAAGGTGGGAAATCTGATCTCGGAGGATTTCGGGTGGTTTAGACAAATGGACTGTAGGAATGAACGAGAGTCCAAGTCAGTCCATACTTTTCTAACGGTGTTGGAGACTTCATCGTTGTCCATGGTGGTGAGGCCTTTAAGGCTAAACAGGTAATCAGGGCAAGGCGGGTTGAGGGTGGATACGCTGAAGGAGATAGCGGTGGATGACCAGACTTGACGTTGGAGGAGAGTTTGGGCTTGTTGTTCCGTGACGTTGTAGACAAGGAAGGAGAAGGGGGTTCGGTATGAGTTGGGTTTGGCCCTTGGAGCACATACGCTTACGTCTCGTGAGCCCGTAATCTCCACCACTGCAGCAAAGAGCAAAGCTTTGAGTTGGGAGTGCTTGTCAATGCTTCTCGCGTCTGGTCCGAAGGGTTGGGCAAGGAGTTTTCCTTTCGGGAGGCTTTCCCAGTCACCAACAAGGTTTACATCAAGGTGGTCCAGTATCGCGGTTGGGTGGGCATAGTGGATAGGGGGCATGGGGCCTTTGGTGTATTTGTCGAGCGGTGACCTTGTGGTGGGCTGAGTGTTGCCTAGGGGGCCTCCGCGTTCCTCTGCTTCGAGGAGTCTGTCCTTTAAGGATTTTGATGGGGTGGAGAAGGATTGGTTGGGATCAGCTCCGTCCGGAGTGGGGGGGGCGTTGTTATGGGGGTTAGCACCGGGGTGGAGGTTATAGCCCCGTCTCGGAGGGCAGCTAGGATGTCCATTTGAGATTGGCTTATGGACCCGTTCGGGGATGGGGAGACTGGGAATACGTCTATGGATTCTTCAAAGAAGGACGGCAGGGGGACTGGTGGCAGGGTGATTCGATTATCAACGTTGTTGTTGGCTTCGTTCATAGATGCGGTGGTTGGTTCGATGGGTATATTGCCGCTCATGGTGCCTTGGTCCGTGGGCTGGGTATTGGTTGGGGGGGCTTCATCACCGGCAGCTGTGCGGGGTTCAGGCGGTGTTATGTTTTTTGGGTGACGGGTTCGCTTACCAGCTCTCCTTTTTTTGTTTTTCCTTATTTCAGCTGCGGTTGTAGCAGGGCCACTGGTCGCGGCCACTCTGGCGGTGGTGGTGGACTTGGTGGAGAGTTCTTTGTTGGTCGGGGTGGTGTGCATTGTGAGTTAGATCAAGGCAACGGTGGGGGGTTCAAGTATGCGAATGGGGCGGTGAAAGATGTGAGTTGATAGGGGGGATGCGATGCGGTTTGTTCAACTTAACGGTGCATCCTTTATGTGTTCGGGGTCGCGGAGGTATAAGGTGCGGTTGTGGTGTGATGTTCTTGTCTTTTTCTTGGCGCTCCGTGTTTGTAGTGTACCTGTTTGAGAAGTGAATGTGTTTCGTTATTGTTCATTCATTTTTGAATCCATCGGACGTTTGGGGTGGCATCGCTTGGCGTGGTCCCTGCATGGTTATTTCATCTTCAGGGGGGGTTTGAGGCTGTGTTGTAGCGGTTAGAATGCGGATTGGGTGGGGCGGGTTTCATGGGGTGTGCGTTGCCTCTTCGGCTTCCGGTTGAGAGGGGTTGTGTCGGCATTGAGTGATCGAGGGTGTATTGTGTCGTTTGGTGTTTTTTTTTATTTTTTTATTTTTTTGGGGGGGTGGCGGAGACGGAGGTAGGTTGACTGGGAGGGGCGCATAGAGTGTCAAGGGGTGCGTTGGGTGTTTTCACCGTTGGAGCGGTGTAGGGTTTCGCGGGTGTATTTGGGTGGGCAGTTGTTCGTCGGTGGTGGGGCGGTGTGTATGGTAGATTGATAGTTTGTTCGTTTAGGGCACGGTGAGGTAGTTGGGGCTTGTACGGGTTATAGGGTTTGATTTACTTCGGTTTGTGGGGCAGTCTGCAGGCTAGGTTCGTTGGTTGGTTTGTTATGTGGGTTTCTTGGTTTCTTTCGGTGTTGGTAGTATCCGTGGTGGTGTTCCAGGTTCGTGTACGGTGGTGGTGATGGTTATTAGGGTGTCACGGTCTCACATATACCAGGGGTAGCTGTTGGGTTTTTTAGATGCGTGCGTAGCCTCCAGTGTTTTGGCCTTTAGCTTTTTCCAGGTGGAGCGTGATTTAGTTCTCCTATGTCAGTGGTGTAACTGGGTGTGGTCAGTTCAGACAGTTCAGGTCTTTTTCGTGTTGGGGTCGGTCTCTTAGTTTCAGCTCTGGTTGGTGCATTCCTCTCAGGTTACGGAGGCATCTGCCATTTTTTATTAGCATGGTACGAACAGTTACAGCGGTTACTAGTGATATAGTTGCTCAGTTGGTCTGTTTTTGAGAGGTCGTGGTATTCGAGGTTCTTCACGAACCATCCTTGCCCAGGCGGAGCCGTGGGAAAAACCGACCTGGTAGTGGTAGCGGTTCAAGGAGCCCCGAGGATGAACACCCTCTGCAGGCTGTTAAGTGC
>WTXE01000070.1:0-135448 GCA_022496225.1 Russula aff. rugulosa BPL654 | reverse complement strand
AGTTGTACATAACGGTGTTGCATATGTCATTTATGCGTATGTCAGTAGAGATGAATTTTATGCTAGGTTGACTTGGCGGGAAGTTATCACATGACTGGAAAGGGGGAATAGCGCTAGGACACGTACAGTGGCTTACGTAGCGTAGCAACGGCCTAATCTATCGCGTTTCACTCGAATGCATGCTTGAGCACCTCACGCGCCGCACGTACACCACCTCTCCTTAGCCCACATAAGCCACAGACTTCCGCCTGAAGGCAGAACTCGACGACACGTGCAAGCAATTTGTCGATGCTTCGTGAGTGTCGTGTGCCTTCTCTCGGTCAGCTGCGCGGGGCCAAAGGCCGCGGCGGTCGGGGAATATGCGTAGCGCGAATGCGAGCACAGCACGCGGGCCGCGGAGGAACGTGTGATATCATGTGGAAGGCTGTGTAGTAGGATTGTACGCCATATAAAGAGTAGTGGTGAGTGAATCCAAGCAATCTCTTCGCCCCTTTCCTCCTCACACTGAAACCTCGTCAATGAGTTCATCACGCTGGTATGTCAACTGAAATTCACCACCGAATAATGAAGCAGCTAAGGATGTCTCGATAGCCTTGCCCAGGAGAAACTCCGTCATCCACTCTCCCCAATATACCCTGCCCTCGGTCCACCATCATTTCCCTCCTGCACTGGGTCATTCGTCCAGATTGATTGCCGTTTGGAAGGCTCGTTGACGGAAAAGTGTGCACATTGTGAGACTAGGAAGTGGTCTACTAATGCAGGACGATGTATGTTTCATATATCTTTTGCATGTCACCCTGCAACTGTTGCTGATTGGTGCGATGTAGGCCGGGTGACAATCGACATGCTCCCCGACGTTGCCCTATTAGAAATATTCGATTGCTATGTGAATCAGGCTCGAGACAAGAAGAAGAAGAAGAATATGATGAACGCTCGCTCACAATACAGGCATGGCATACACTGGTGCATGTGTGTCGAAAATGGCGGACGATTGTTCTTGGGTCACCACGTCGCCTGATCTTCGACTTTTCTGCAAGGACACAACACCCGTGAAGGACACATTGGCTGTTTGGCCTCCCTTACCTATCGTCATAGGGCAACATACCCAGCTAGGGGAATGGATAACATCATCGCAGCACTTGAGCATAACGACCGTGTATGTGATATTCGCCTCTGGATGTTACAAATTCGGATTGGAAGAAGTCTTGGCAGTGATGCAGCAACCGTTCTCAGCACTAACGCATTTGGATATGTGGTTGGAGATCGATCGATCAGGATGAAACGCTCCCGGTCGTTCCCGAATCGTTCTTGGGTGGATCTGCCACGCCACGTCTACAAGATCTCTGGTTTCGACACTTCCATTTCCGGATTACCAAATCTTCTTTTGTCCGCGACTGGCCTTGTCAGTCTTCTCCTTGATGATATTCCTCATTCCGGCTACATTTCACCCGAGGCGATGGTCCTTGCCTTGCCACGTTGACGAGGCTCGAAAGACTTTCGCTTGGTTCGAATCTCCTCTATCTCGCCCTGTCCGACGTCCCCATCCGCCCACACGTTTGTCCTCCTCGCTCTCACTTCTTTTGGTTTAAGGGTCAGTGAATACTTGGAGGACCTCGTGGCCCGGATCGATGCACCTCTACTCACTTCTTCGATATAAAGTTCTTCCATCAACTCATATTCGACACCCCACAACTCGCCCAATTCCTCGTTCGCACACCAAACACCCAGCCACCCGTTGAAGCCCGCATCTTCTTCTCTGATCGCTCCGTTGAGGTTAGATCTCCACAGATATTTCCCAGACATTTCTCGTTGTGGATCAGCTGCAGACAATCAGATTCGCAGCTGTCATCTCTGTCACAGGTCTGTAGCTCGTCCTTCCCTGAGGCTTTCATTCCTGCGGTGGAACACCTCTACATCTATGAGGATAATTTTTCGCCACCAGATTGGCAAGACGATATCGAGGACAGCCAATGGCTGGAAGTCCTACATCCATTCACCGCCGTGAAATACCTCTACCTATCTCGGGAATTCACATCACATGTGGCGCCTGCCCTACAAGAGCTCGCCGGGGAAGTGTTACCCTCCCTTCAGAATCTTTTCTTGGAGGATCTCCACCCATCAGGAGGGCCTGTCCAGGGAGTCATCGGAAAGTTCGTCGTCGCGCGACAGCTCGCCGTATCTCACTGGGACAGAGAACAACATGGGTAGTCACGGCGGTAGGAGGTCGATGGTTGATTGTCTCTACTTCACCTCAATTACGTTTAGTTGCATCTACTTACCACTCGCCATTGTCCTTAGCACCCATCGTTTCTGCCTGAGACATCAGTCACAGTGTTTTTCTTAGCATCACTATGATCAGACTTATTTGTACGATATCGTTGTGTAGGGACAGAGACCAATAGATTTCGAACTAGCCATTGACAACTGCGCACTCACGGGTTCAGGGTTCATACGTTCATACGTCGTATCATGCATTCCGGCTGCGGCATGTTGACCTCTTCGGCCTGGATGCACTTGCGTGTTACTTGGTGGGCGCCGAGATGAGCGCGGGTCACACCGCTGTCGCTATCTGAAAATCGGACTGCGGCTATGTGATTCCGGAATAATACATACTCACAAGTACTACAGGACAGCATGTTCAATACAAAGCAACAGCGACCAACTCAACAATTTCCTTCGCGGACTTTCCCCCATTTTTATCGTCCTGCGATTGCCACGTCTCACCATGACTTGGTTCCACCGCCTGACATCGCACAATCACATCTTGTTGTACCCCCATCCCATGGTGGCGCTCGAATTTAAGCCACCAACCCCAAGCATCACCCAAGTCCGGGCCCACACTCACAGCGAACCACTCGCATGCCTTCTCGATCCTCCGGAAATGACGCACGTCTCCCCCCGTCCCATACCCAAACGGAGCACGTGGTTCAGGGTCAGAATGGAGAAGCTGACGACCGTCTTCGAGGCCTGAGGTTCGATCTTGATGTTTGGGTCCATGCTGAGGGCGAGGTCCAGGATCGACCGACGTATGGTCGCATCACCGGGTGTCGATTTACGCCGCGAGGGTGACTCGTCTGTCACTGAGGCTCCTAACTTGGATTCTTCAACGCTGGCGGCGTATGTTTTCAAATTCAAAACGCAACACTTGTGTCGCACCAACAACAATTGTTGTTTTTACTTTCATTTAGCCGGTGGTGTAAGAAACCACGCTTGAAAAAAGCGACATATTGGCTATTCGACCCGCTGACATACCATCCGTGGGTGTTGGTCGTCTCGCAGGTGATCATGCGACTGGGGTTGTATTCGCTGGTTGACTCCGTGAACTTGCAGCCGAATATAAGAGACCGTAAAAAGACGCTCCGTAGGCATGGTGGAAAGTGGACCAGATGAATCTGACAAATTATGTTCTGGCAATCGGGAGCCTGAGAGCGGTAGTAGTCATCAGCGCATTTGAAAATGAAGCAGAGGCACTCGGGCATGAATCCGACTTGCGTTGCTTCTCAGTAAATGAGATAAAGGGTTATGTACGGTCGTACTGGGACATGTTGTTCAAGGCCTGACGCCAACGTTCTAGGGCACCGGTCAAGGATTTCTCGTGGTGGTTGCGGCTGCCGCGACCCTTAGAGTGGAGGCGCTGAAGACCCGGGTTTTGAGTATGACCGACAGCATCGTCGAGGTCTAGCTGGGCAGCAAAGCACCACTTGCACTAATTCGCATGCTACCTGATATAATCCGCATGAAGGGTGAAGTCTGGTTGAGAGACATTCGCAATGCATGACCGTCAAGCAGGTGCATCGTGGAATCGAACTAGGGTGGCTATAGATATACAAGCACCAGATGGCGTGGTACGCAACATCCAAACGCACCAAATTCCGCATAAGGACTCTTTGAACGCCAAGCTTTTGCTGCTCTTCTATCTCCTCCTTGGAAAGCGGGATATTGCGTTCGGCTCCCCATGCGGGGCAGAGCTCACTGCCAGTGGTATACTGAGATGCGTCAAAGTCGCTGAGATTGGGTGCGTCGAGAAACTCTGCAAAAGGACCCAGGCGCTGGCCATAGACATCACGGTCCAGGTCGATGACTGGTTGGTCTGTAATCACGGGTAGTGAGATTTAATTGTGAGGGAATGAGGGGGAAAGATGAACAATATGGATCAGGATGGTCGTAATCATTCAGTCCAGTGGTGTAACTCACTGAGCCGTAGTTGTCTCTGTCATACACCTCACATAGTTTCAACATTTTTATCGAAATAATGCCGAGGATTAAAAGGGTCGTTCATGTCGACGGGAGGGGATAGAGAAGTTATGATGTGGGAGTGGAATAGGAAGGGCCATCGAGAGACCGTCACGGGAGAAAGGGCACGATTGGGAGGTGAGCGGCACGCAGGATGGCTCTAGGTCGGAGCTCCTCTTGGACGTAAATATGCAGAAAGGGAATCGGGTTTTGAGGAGGGGATGATGACGGAGATTATGAACTGTGGTGGATGGGGCACCGGATGAGGAGCGCATGGTCGTAGTTGGATAGCCCGACTCGGGATGCGGTGGAGCCGGAGGACTTCACTGGCATGAAACCCTGGCCCACGCACCGAGCCGCAGCACTCACAGCGCGATGCAATGACGCGATACAGTACAAGTCAACGAACAACTGACAGTCGCGTACCTTCTTCAATTCTGCTCTGCCAGGACGGGCGAGCAATGGCGAAAACTAAGTGGGTCACTCGCACATTTCTTAACACGTTCACACTACGCGCCTTGCAATGTGGTAGCCATCGACGGAGACAGTCACGCCGGTCATGTGTACGAGCCCGAACGTCCTTTTGGCCTGGACCGCCTCCCAACTGCTGAGCACGCTACTACAGTAGTCCTAATACTGGTTGCACAAATCCCCCATTCGCCTCTGCCTCCAGTTTGCTAGCAAGCATTACAAAGTGATATCCTTTCCGATAAATTTGAGTCCAGCAGCATTGGTAGGGCATGCTGCAGAGTCGTGTTGGTGGCGCATTACAACGTGTGAGTGGAAGGCTGTGTAATAGGATTGTACGCCATATAAAGAGTAGCGGTGAGTGAATCCAACCAATCTCTTCGCCCCTTTCCTCCCCACATCTAAAACCTCGTCAATGAGTTCATCACGCCGGTATGTCAACTGGAATTCACTCACCGGAATGCCGAAGCAGCTAAGGATGTCTCGATAGCCCTGTACAAGAGCAACTCCATCATCCACTCTCCCCAATATACCCCGCCATCGGTCCACCATCATTTCCCTCCCGCACTGGGTCATTAGTCCAGATAGATTGCCGTTTGGAAGGCTCGTTGACGGAAAAGTGTGCACATTGTGGACTAGGAGGTGGTCTACTAATGCAGGACGATGTATGTTTCATATATCTTTGCATGTCGCCCTGCAACTGTTGCTGATCCGTGTGCGATGTAGGCCGGGTGACAATCGACATGCTCCCCGACGTTGCCCTATTAGAAATATTCGATTGCTATGTGAATCAGGCTCGAGAAGAAGAAGAAGATTATGATATAACGCTCGTCACAATACAGGCATGGCATACACTGGTGCATGTGTGTCGAAAATGGCGGACGATTGTTCTTGGGTCACCACGTCGCCTGGATCTTCGACTTTTCTGCAAGACACAACACCCGTGAAGGACACATTGGCTGTTTGGCCTCCCTTACCTATCGTCATAGGAGCATTACCCAGTAGGGGATGGATAACATCATCGCAGCACTTGAGCATAACGACCGTGTATGTGATATTCGCCTCTGGATGTTACAAATTCGGATGGAAGAAGTCTTGGCAGTGATGCAGCAACCGTTCCCGGCACTAACGCGTTTGGATATGTGTTGGGATCGGATGAAACGCTCCCGGTCGTTCCCGAATCGTTCTTGGGTGGATCTGCACCACGTCTACAAGATCTCTGTTGGAAAGGTTCCATTTCCAGGATTACCGAAACTACTTTTGTCCGCGACTGGCCTTGTCAACCTTCACCTTAAATATTCCTCATTCCGGCTACATTTCACCCGAGGCGATGGTCCGTTGCCTTTCCACGTTGACGAGGCTCGAAAGACTTTCGCTAGAATTCGAATCTCCTCTATCTCGCCCTGTCCGACGTCCCCATCCACCTACACGTTCTATCCTCCTCGCTCTCACTTTTTTCGTTTAAGGAGTCAGTGAATACTTGGAGGACCTCGTGGCCCGGATCGATGCGCCTCTACTCGACTTTCAATATAAGTTCTTCCATCAACTCATTTCGACACCCACAACTCGCCCAATTCCTCGCTCGCACACCAAACACCCAGCCACCCGTTGAAGCCCGCATTCTTCTCCGATTGCACGTTGGGTTACATCTCCACGACATTTCCAGAATTTCGTTGGGGATCAGCTGCAGACAGTCAGATTGGCAGCTGTCATCTCTGTCACAGGTCTGTAGCTCGTCCTTCCCCGAGGCTTTCATTCCTGCGGTGGAACACCTCTACATCTATGAGCATAATTTCGACCACGTTGGCAAGACGACATCGAGGACAGCCAATGGCTGGAAGTCCTACATCCATTCACCGCTGTGAAGTATCTCTACCTATCCCGGGAATTCACGTCACGTATGGCGCCTGCCCTGCAAGAGCTCGCCGGGGAAGTGTTACCCTCCCTTCAGAATCTTTTCTTGGAGGATCTCCACCCATCAGGAGGGCCTGTCCAGGGAGCCATCGGAAAGTTCGTCGTCGCGCGACAGGTCGCCGTATCTTACTGGGACAGAAACAACACGAGTGGTCACGGCGGTAGGAGGTCGATGGTTGATTGTCTCTACTTCACTCCCAATTACGTTTATTGCATCTACTTACCACTCGCCATTGTCCTTAGCACCATCGTTTCGGCCTGAGACATCAGTCACAATGTTTTTCTTAGCATCACTATGATCGAACTTATTTGTACGATATCGTTGTGTAGGGACAGAGACCAATAGGTTTCGAACTAGCCATTGACAACTACGCAACTCACGGGTTCACGGTTCATACGTCGTATCTTGCATTCCGGCTGCGGCACGTTGACCCTTCGGCATGGATGCACTACTTAGTGGGCGCCAGATGGACGCGGTCACACCGTTGTCGCTATCTGAAAATCAGACTGCGGTATGTGATTCCGGAATAATACATACTCACAAGTACTACAGGACAGCATGTTCAATGCAAAGCAGCGGCACCAACTCAAGAATCTCCTTCGCGGACTTTCCCCCATTTTTATCGTCCTTCGCGATTGGTTGCCACGTCTCACCATGCTTGGTTCCGCCGCCTGACATCGTGCAATCACATCCTCTGTTGTGCCGCCATCCCATGTGGCGCTCGAATTTGAGCCACCAACCCCACGCATCACCCAAGTCCGGGCCCGCACTCACAGCGCGCTCGAACCACTCGCGTGCCTTCTCAATCCTCCGGTCTGCCCAATACAGCCGGCAACGGTACAAATCACGAGTGGGTCAGCCTCACATTTCCTGAGGGCGTCCACACTGCGTGCCTTGCGTTGCGGCCGGGCCTCTGACCAGATTGCCATCGACCAGAGTATGCCGGATGATGGGCATTCTTGCAGCGCGCGCGCAAGCAACGCCTTCCCTTGGGCGGGCGCGCCTGAACGCTCCTCGACCCTGACTGCCTCTGCCCAGAGGACGTCACTCTTCGGGTTGACCAGACGCGCTTTCTCGAGCAATGCCCTTGCACGAATACTCTTCCCGTCCGCCTCTTCTAGTCTGCTAGCAAGTATTCGTAGTGTGATATCCTTTGGGACAGCCTTGATTCCAGCAGCATAGGCAGCGCGTGCTGCGGAGTAGTTGTTGGCGGCTTGGTGAATCTGCCCTTGGACCATGTAGAGTTTGGCAAACTTGGGATATTTCGATAATGCGGTGGTGACGGTCTTGAGAGCGAGTTCAGACTGACCTTGCTGTCGTTCGAATACGGCCGACTTCATCCAGATCTAGGAAAAGGAACAAATGAGTCCTAGTATCCATCGAGAGAATAAGAAAGGTTGTATTCACCCTCTCGGTGTCTGCTACTGTCCGCGCGCGCACCAACAGTGCCCGTGCCACACCCAATTCTCCATTTTCCGCCTCGAGCTTGACGGCCGCCAGCCAGATCTGTTCGCTCTCCGAATTCCTCACGAATGCACGTTCGAGCACCTCACGCGCTGCACGTACGTCCCCGCCCACCCACTTCTCCTTGGCCCACATAAGCCATAGTACTTCCGCCTGAGGGCAGCACTCGACAGCACGCGCAAGCAATTTGTCGAGGCTCTCGTGAGTACCGTGTGCCTTCTCTAGGTCAGCCGCGCGGCGCCAAAGGTCGCGGCGGTCGGGGAATACGCGTAGCGCGAACGCAAGCACAGAGCGCGCAGTACCAACGCGTCCGCGCGCTTCCGCTGCCTCTGCGTCACCAAGCCATGTCGCAAAACGGTCTTCCTCCTCAACGTCCATCGCAACAGTTGCAGATACAATCGCTTCGCACGTACGCGGCGCACCCTCCGCCTCACATCGCTCAGCTTCCTTGAGCCATTGCTCGCGAGTGAGCAACACGCCATGCGCACGCAATGTCCGCACAGCTGTTGCAAGCGTCTTATCGACGCGATCGAGTTCCTCCGTACGCTTCTCCTCCGAGAGTTCGACCGCATACGCCTCTTGTTCGATCAACCGCCCTGCGGCGATCCAAATTTCGTGAGATGTCGGCACCGCTTTGCGCGCCTTGTTGAGTACCGCTTTCGCGTTTTCGGGTGTCTCAAGGCGAGCAAGGGCGAGCCAAAGCTCAACAGAGAGTGGGATTACTTCAACGGCCCTGGAGAGAAGAATGCGTGCATCTGCGGGGGATGTTTCTAGATTGACGGTTTCTTTCCAGAGGCGCACCGAGTTTGGAATGTGTTCGAGAGCTAAGTCACAAATGAGCCTGTAAATGATGGTAGAAATGGAGAAGTCAACCTCGTCGTAATACACGCTTCTTTGCTTTCACGTCATGCTCAAGGTCAGAGGCCGCCATCCAAATCTTTACGCTTTGTCCGACGTGCTGCGCCGCATCGGCAAGGATGATTTTGGCGTCGTCGTTTTGCTGGGTGATGTTGTGAGCCCGTCTGAGCTAGATAGGATGTAAAGTCCACGTACGTGTAATCTTGCGGCTTCTAGCCAGACATCTTCGCTCTTCGGGCACTGCTCGCAGCCCTGCTTGATAAGTTTACGCGCAGCAACCATACGCCCTGCATGCTCTTCCAAGGCGGCTGCTGCGATCCAACCGGGGGCGTGTTTCGGATTGGACTTGATTAACGAATCGAATAGCATACGCGCGCGTTTTATGTCGCCAATCTCTGCCTCGGTCTTAATAACTTGACTATCCAATGAAGTAAGGTACCCTTTTGGATCGATGGATGTGGCTGAACCAGATGTTGAGGCAGTTCCTGAAACCTGAAGCACAGTCAAGCCCGGACAAGAAGATGAACAGTGACAAGCATCCGTACCTGATCCAGTTTGAGGGAAAGGATCTTGTCTCGGGCTTGGCCAATCTCAACAAAGTTCGTTAAGGTGCCAGCATCGGCCGGCGTCTCGAATCCGCCATGTTCCTGTACATCATGAGTCGACAGAAGTTCACAATGCGAGTCGGGCGCACCTGCTGTCGTGGATCCAAGGAATTTTCGAATTCGCCCTTCCCTCTGTCTCCTACAATGATGCTGTCCGGCACAGCAAACGTGCGCTCTTCCCTCCTTCGTTTTCTCCGCGTAAGGTTACTGACGTCGGGTATACTCTCCCACTCGGCATCCGTAACAACTGCAAGCCCTCGTTTCAAATCAGCGAATTGTTGTTGAAGCTTCGGCCGCTCTGCGCGGTGCTTTGCTAGTTCGGCCTCTTCCCTTGCCTCGCGACGGGCACGCCGGCGCGAGTCCATTGTTTGGTCGACTTGTTCGTAAATCTTATCGGCTTCTTCGTCATCAGCCTCGTACGTGGTGCCTGCAAACAGGCCGTACTCATTATCTGGATCTTGAAACTGTTCAGGATCGACGTCTGGTTCTTCCCCTCGTCTAGCTTGGGCCTCGCTGCATATATTAGTAGGATGAAAGTGGGCGTTGATATAAGACAACACATACGCAACGACCTCTGCAGAAGGCCCTTCTCGCGCAGGGCCGATATCTGACCGTGTGGTGAAACCGGAGGCACTAGAGAAGTGCTGGAATCAAAGCTATGTCACGCAGAAAGAAAGGACAGAATACCTACCCTCGACCAAGACCAGCGACGTATGAAGCCGGCGCCGGCATAGAAAGGAATGCCAGTTTATTCTTGTCGGACGACATGGCTCACTGGCTGGAGATGGGAATATTGTGCGGGCGAGTCAGTTACGTGCGGCGAGTACGAGTACACAGCAAAGGAAGGGATATCACGTGTCCCCACATTTGGAACGAGTGTAGTCACGTGTAGTCACCACCTTTACACTTTACACCTCTTTCACCAACCGATGGAAGACGACCTTATCGTTGTCGACGATCTCGACCCCAACACTCAGGATGCCCCAGGTCCCTCGAAGGTATTTCCGGGTGCTCAATCTACACAAGCTACCACTGGCCGCCCACAAAGAACCGCGACTCTACGTGCCCGAAGACAGAGCTCCCCCGCGTATTCCGACAGTGGTGATACGGCTTCTGCTCGACCAATGCGTTCTTCGGCGAAGACCAAGGCCGCGCCAAAACTTAAGCTCAAATTGAGCGAAAAGGCTGCCGCCCTGGCTCCTGACATGTCCTTCCTTGGCCCTTACGACCGCGAGCTCGACTCGGAGAGGAGGAGTTGTCCTTTGAGGAGCAATTCATACTTCGCATGCCCCCTGGAGAGGACTGTGGCAAGCTACGCGAGATGGTAGCTGCCCGTGAAATCTCGTCTGATGTCTGGTTCAAGTTAAAAGGTACGCTCTTTCAATATGCGCTCTCCAAGCATATGACTGATTACTTCGAGCAGACTCGCGTCGCGCTGTCTTCCACATAGGGGACAATGCGTATTCAGCGAAACTGGTTGATCTACCGTGTGTTATCGAAGCACAAAAGACCCTCGACAATAAGAGAATGTTCAAGGTGCTGATATCTGCCAGGTCTGACCCTCTGTTTCGTTTGTGATCATCTAATCTCACACTTGCGCAGATGCTCCTTGTTGAACAACGAATTTCCAGCGAGGAGGTGGTGAACAACCAAAAGAGTTTTAACATTGACGACTTCATTTGGCCTCACGGCATCACCCCACCGCTCCATCATACCAGAAAGAGACGATTCAGGAGACGAGTAAACAAACGGACAATAGAAAGCGTTGAGCAGGAGGTTGAGCGACTACTTGAGCAGGATGCTCTCGCGCAGGACGTCAAGTACGGTACGTCTCTACGCCGTCAATCTCTGTTCCTCTTGTTCAACTGGACTTCATAGATGTGTTGGACAATGTAAACCCCGACTTATCGGACTCTGAGTTCATCGAACAGGATGACGGATTAGAAGCGCAAACTCCCGGAGGCCATTCCGAGCCCGGTGATGCTGGGACACCTGGTGGGGGGGCCGACGGAGATGAAAGTGATGAAGATGGTGAAGATGGTGAAGCAGACGGTGACATCGACGAGGAGCTTGCCGCGGAGCTCGATCGCGAACTCGAGGGGGAGGACGACGATGAGGACGACGAAGATGAGAGTGAAGACGAGGATGAAGAGGATGAGGATGAGGACGATGAAACACAGCAGGCACGTCAGCTCCTGAACGAGGAGATTGTCGATCTCGAATCCGCGGTGCGCAAGAAGGAGGCGGAGGTCGCCAGTACAGGAAATCCTCTGATCCGTAAGCGTTTCGAGGAGGCGCTGAAGAAGCTCCGTGCGGATCTGGAAGTGAAGATGGGCCAGAAGGACGAAATGATCGAGATGGCGAGGCTTCGCAAGGCGGCGAGCCTGAGCCGGATGATGGCGAGGCTGGAGATGATGCAGAGGGAGATGATGGTGTAGATGGTGGGGAGGACGCTGCGGACACCGAGGAAGTGGGACCACTTCCTATGCAGGGCATCGAGATGCCAGCGGTCATCCAACTCAACGGCGCGGAAGGTGCTCAGTTGCCTCCACCGGATGGGGATTTGTTTGGACCAGAAGACGGTATGGACATAGGATAGTTCATGACGTTTACGCACTGCCTATGTTGTCAACTTTTTTGGGCCACATCAGAGTGAGATTCATTCCTGGGCGCAGCATTATAGCAGATTTTTGAAGGGGTAACATAATAGCTCGCGGCAGCTGCACGTCACAAAGTACAGATGAACCAAGGAAAGGACCAGAAGGTTGAGCATTGAGTAGTACATGCTAGTTGACGACTGCTACTACAGCACTTGGCCCGGGTTTGCGCCGGAGGCTCTCACGGCAAACAAACTTTCGCGGAGCGTTACAGTACAGTATGGACTCAATCACTACCGTGGCTATTCACTGCGTCCACTGCGGTCAAATGCATCCGAAAGGGTAGGAGCAATCCAATCAAGTTGTGAACATCTAGGCGAAAGCTGCAACTTTTTCATACCAAAACGACAATACAAATGACAAGGATCAAATTTGTGGGTCCCAAAGAGAATAGATAGGTACTTCTACGACAGCACTTATATATATAAAAGGGAGGCAATGAAGTCTAGATGGGTTATGGGTAACGAAAAAAAGGACAGGGAGGAATGTGAAGGAGAGTCCCATATCTAACACGACAGGAACGAGTGTTAACCCCCCCAGGGAGTTGAGGATAGGTGTGTCATCGGAAAGAGGATTTTGTACGATGAGGGATCAGGCGACAAGCGAATTAAACACCTAACGGAGTGGGAGAAGGGATGGCAATCTCAGCAAACCACCTTATGGTGGGCATAGATTGAGGCGTACCAGTTGGATTTGAGCCACGGTCGCTACAGT
Organism: Russula aff. rugulosa BPL654; assembly: GCA_022496225.1. Classification (NCBI taxonomy): domain Eukaryota; kingdom Fungi; phylum Basidiomycota; class Agaricomycetes; order Russulales; family Russulaceae; genus Russula; species Russula aff. rugulosa BPL654. Next base: position 122,534 of record WTXE01000070.1, on the reverse strand, counting down.
GGTCGTAGGTGTATTAATTGCCATTATTGGCCATCAAAGCGAGGATTTTTGGCTCAAGGCGGTTGGCAGCGCGGAATCACTGGTAGTTGTTGAACCTGAATCTGAACCCGGCGTGGTGGTCTACAAAATTCAGTCAGGCAACCACTCTCCTGTAGAGACACCCGTCCACACTCACCGGCGGAGCCACCGCGGCATTCCTTCACTCCACCGTGTCACATTGTCCTTGACGAGCGCAGCATACGCCATGGCTGCAAACAAAAGGTCAGAAAAGTCGTCGGTACGTAGTTTGGAAAGTGAAACTCACTGGAGAAGAGAGCAAAGAGCGCGAAGAAAAGGGCAATCAAGGCGGTGGAGCGCATCATCATCTTGTGAAAGGTTTGTGTGTGAAGGTAGTAGAGTTGGAAGGACTGTGCTTAAGTATCTGTTCAATACTAACTGGCCTGACTACACTAGCAATCGACATCGCGTCCTTATATACCTCGCGTCGCAGAGCCACAATCAGCGTATCCGAACCCTTTTGGTGGCCACCCGGAAGGACCTCATAACCAACATAACAAGCTTGAGCCTCGATCTAGCCAAACTCAGGGAGAAAAGCAATTGAGAACGCGGTACAGTGATCAACATAACAAACTTGAGCCTTGATCTAGCTTGAGGGAGCACGGCAATTGAGATCTTGAGAACGCACCGCCTAGAACGACGCTAAAGAAGCAGATCAGGGGGGAGGGAAAGCGAGTTAATTCAACACCTTTTTCCCAATTTGGAAGATCAACATTTTTTTGCATGCATAAGTATGACTTTGCCGATATTGCCAAAACCACAAAAGTTGAAAGGCGTGGTACCTGTACTGTACAGTGTAAGCACAAGGGCCTCGCTGTCTTCACCTTGTCCCTTAGGTTTCTTGGCGCTTTACGGCATTACATATCGCAACAAGAGCGTAACGAGGGAGAAAACTTTACAAATGTCGCCGTCGCCAATCAGTCATAAGAGCAAGCAAGGGCCAAATTGCGAGGAAACCTCAAGTCGGCGGTTCGCCGCCGGATCCGCAGCAGGGTCAAAGCAAAGCATAGGGATGTCAGAGCGTAGGATCCTCACCCCCTTGTTGCTCCATTTCGTATTATTGTACTGTACGGCTTAAGCGCACGGCTGCCCCTGCGAAAATCGTCGATTATGCCACACCCTTGTGCCTTGCAAGCCTAAAAAAACACGCTAAAGTACATAGCAGCAACCAAACCTGGTAAGGCCACGTTTCGGATGGGGCCACTACTGTAACACTGACAACTTACTGGCAGTCTGTCACCCCGGTCACCCGCCAAAATTATTATGTCCGAGTCAGCCCGCGAGCATGCCTGTGCTTATGATAATTTTTGGGCTGAACGGGCCCCAAGTAAGTAAGTTCTTCAAGAGTTATACTCGTTTCTTGCACCTATACCGTGACTTGCCAGTGCAAGCTCTGGACGACAAGGGTAACTCACGGGTGGGGGGGTTACAGGTAAGATGTACTGGTACGGTTCCGAGTCTTGGGTGCTCCTCCTCTGCTAAGGTCATTTATGTATTGGACCAGTGTGCCTGTGGTCTCGTTTGGTGACTAGTTTGCTTCTAAACATGTGCTGAAGAAACACCCGCACATCGCCCCAGCGGCCTTAGTTCGGATAGCGATACAGTGAAATCTATGTCAAGCTCACAACGCAACCCCGAGGACGTTCACCTCAAATAGGCCAGTGTTGGCCTCGAGAATCAGCTGGAATTTACGATGCCACATCAAAGAGCACAGATCAACCATGCACTGACACCTGAGGGTGAATGCGTCGACTCGGAGAAGTGAGTTTACCTTGAACACACTGGGCCACTGGCACATGTCTGTGGTTGATGATGATTAATTCGAAATCTATTAGCCTCCATCATCCTACATAATGATAAATAAGTGTGATCAATGAGATGCTACGGAGAATGGCAGCTGGTAAGTACAGTAGATAGCACCAAACGTAACTAGGATAGAAGACTGATCAGTCATCGAGCACCGAAGAATCGTCGGGCACTGACGCGTGTACTGACGAATCATCGGGCACCGGCAAATAATCGAGCACTGGCGAATCATCGGGCACCGACGAATAATCGAGCCCTGGCGAATCATCGAACCCTGACGAATCATCGAACCCTAACGAATCATCGAACACCGACAAATAATCGAGCATTGACGAATCGTCGACACTGGAAGATCATCGACCTCGAACTTGAATTCCTGTTCCCATTCTCTGTCCCAATGAGAAACGGCTACAGGTTGATCGGCAAGCTGTCGCGCGGCAACGAACTGCTCGATGGCTTCTTGGACAGCCCCCGATGGACGGGGCTCCTCCAAGAAAAGGTACTGCAGGGCGGGTAACACTTCAGTCCCACCTTGCCCAACGAAGGTGTCCGCGATACGTGGCACAAACTCCCGGGATAAGTAGAGATCCTTCACAGCGGTAAATGGACGTAAAACTTCCAGCCATTGGTCGTCCTCGATGTCGTCTTCCAACTCTGGTTGTGGTTCCACAGTATCGCTAATGTAGAGGTGTTCCACTGCGGGGATGAGAACCTGAGGGTAGGACGAGCTTAAGACTTGTGCTAGAGACAAAAGCTGAGAATTTGCAGGTCTGCATAAGACTTCCAAAAGAAGCTTTCTCGGTAATGCACCGGGAAGTGTGACCGAAACGCTGTCATCGGAAAAGTCCACATATGCTTCGACGGGTGCCTTGACGTTCGGTGTGCGATTGACGAACTGGAGAAGTTGTGGAGTGTCGAATACGGGATTATGGAAGAATGATATTTCCAAGCTATCGAGTAGCGGGGCAACGATCGGAGCCACGAGATTCTCCAGGTACTTACTGCCCCTTTAAACTTGACAGACGTGAGGGAGGGGAGGACAGAGCGCATGGGAGAGGTACACCGGTTGTCCTGGTAAAGGCGAGGTTGGAAAGATTCGAACCCCAGCCAAAGTATTTCGAGCTTAGTCAACGCGGAGAGGCAATTGACCATCGCTTCGGGTGAGAAGTACCCGAGATGAGGGATTTTCCAAAGATAAAGATGGACGAGGTCAGTGGCCGACAAGAGTAGTCCGGGTAATCCCGGAAATGGGACGCGGTAAAAGTCGAGATGTTGCAGACGTGGTGCAGATCCACCCAAGAACGAGTCAGAAACGACCGGCGCAGCTTCGTCAATTTCATCGGTATCGTCATCTTGCCACCGAATCCCCAACTCTGTCAGCGCGGGGAATGGCTGCTCCATGGCCGCCAAGGCTTCTTCCAACTGGGGATTTGGGATATCCAAGAGGTTGATTTCACATACACGGTCGTTGTAATCAAGAGCCTCGATGATGTCATCCAAGTCCCACGTTTGGTCGCCAGATTGCCATATAATGATAGGAAAGGATGGCCAGACGGCCAGCGTCTCGACTGATGTTCCGTTCGTAAAGAACAGTCGGAGATTTAGGCGATGTGGCGAAGTAAAAACAATGGCTCGCCATCTTTGACACACGTGAACCAGCGTGTGCCATGCTTCTACGTCCAGTACATAGTCGTCTGCTTCTTCTTGAGATTGAAACAGATACCAATCAAATATTTCCAAGAGGGCAAAATCAGGGAGTATGTCGGCCGTAACCTGGGCTATCATCGAACCAATCAGCAGCAGTTCCAGGGTGTAGGGCAAAAGGCAGACATACCTTGGCCTCCTTGGGCAGATTCCTCCCCAGTCCCTGGAAGCGATGTTGGGGCGATCGCGGGGTCTGTTGAGGAGACTGGCTGGTGTAGATGCTCTTGAGTAAGTCTATTCGAGTCCGAGTCAGTCCAGTAATCCGGTGAACAAATTCCCTTGACATACTGCGGTGAGCTCATTGATGAGGCCTCAATTATAATGTAATGTGGAAAGATAAAGGGATTGCTTTTGGATTTACCCACCGCTAGTCTACTGCAGTTTTATAACACGTACCACGCACAAACCGTACGACACAGTCATTACCCATTCCTTGATCCTGGTCCCGATCGCGTACGTTGTCCTATGCTACACAATAAAAGACAGATTTACGTACCAGTGCGTACCAGTGCTTTAACTTGGAGGGCCATCACAGGGTATCGCTTCAGTTAGCGTCGTCCATCATAAAGAGAACTGGTGCCGAGGGTTTGACAATGGAACAAAAAAAAAACATCGTACTGACCGCGTAGCATAAGCTATGTAGGTTGTAGCCATCGTTGTGTTGTGAGCGTAATAGCCCAAGCCCCCTGATTGTCCCATGTTAAAATTAAACAGAGACAATGGAAGAGGCGCAACCGAGTAGTCCGCATGCCATCAAAGCATACATTAGAGCAAAGCTCGGCGATCCGAGCCAGTGTCGTTGAGATCACCGCCTCTCCGCGGTAAGGCCTTCGCGATTCCGATGCCCATGCTTAGAATCACAAGTATTGAAGAGATGGCACCTTGTTGTTCGCTTCACTCCTACAGGTGCTATGCGATCTTTTGGGCCTGGCAACCAAAATATTGCTCCCGGCCTGGGGTTAGGGTCAAACTCGTCCAAATAACCAGTCACCTGACTCAGACTACATAACGCGACAACTCGAATTCGAAGCTGCATCTACTATCTGAAAAGCGTTTTTGGCTATGCTGTCTGCCAAAGTGCGTCACCGTCAGCCAAGCCCGTATCACTGTAAGTAGTACGCGAAGACGTCTAGCCCGAATGAACCATGTGGCCCAGAGCGGATGCCTTGATCAGGTACAGCGATCTCGCCAGTGAGCGGCTTAACCACATACCAGTGGTTGACGATAAATTTATTCTACGTACAACGAGTCTGATCATAATGACACTACGAAGAATGGTGGGTAGTAAGTTGATGACACCAAACGTAACCATAGTAGCAAACAGAGAGTACTGATAGTATCGATCAATCGTCGACCACCGAAGAATCTTCAACCACCGAAGAACCACCGAAGAACCACCGACCACTAAGGAACCATCGGTATCTGAAGAGCCATCGGCCTCCAATTTGTCGTTATGTTCTCTCTCCCAGAGAGAAATAGCTATAGGGTGTTCTGCAAGCTGTCGCTCAGCGACGAACTTCTCAATCTCCTCCTGGACAGTCCCCGATGGGTGGAGTTTTTCCAAGAAAAGACTCTGCAGAGCAGGTAACACTTCAGTCACTCTTTCCCCGACAAGCTCTTGCAAGGTCGGCGCGATACGCGGCACGAAATTTTGGGATAAGTACAGATCCTTGACAGCGGTGAATGGATTTAAAACATCTAGCCACTGGCTCTCCTCGATGTCGCCTTGCCAACGTGGTAGGAGAAACCCACTTTCGTAGATGTAGAGCTGTTCCACCGTGGAAATGAGGGCTTGAGGGATGGACGAGCTGAAGGCCTGTGCCAAAGACGACAGCTGCCAATCTGATTGATTGCTTGTGAACCCCAACTCGAGCCCTCCAGGAGATGTCTGGCCCGGGCGGGTAAGTGTGACCTGAACGAAGCCACTGGAAAAGATCGCGCGTGCTTCGACGGGTGCCTTGAGGTTTGGTGTGCGACTGATGAACTGGACAAGTTGTGGAGTGTCGAATATGAGTTGATGGAAGAATGTTATTTGCAAGCTCTTGAGTAGAGGGACATCGATCCGCGCCACGAGATCCTCCAAGTATACACTAACCCCTTTGAAAATCAAACAGGTGAGAGAAGGAAGGACAGAGCGTGTGGGCGGAGGAGGACGTCGGAGTTCTCGGTCACTAGGGCGAGATCGGGGGATTCGAATTCCAAGGAAAGACTTTCGAGGCTGGTCAATGGGGAGAGGCAACGGACGATCGCCTCGGGTGAAATGTAGCCAGAATGGGGAGTTTTCCAAAGGTAGAGATAGACGAGGTTCGTGCAGACGAAAGCAATCTCGGCAATCCCGGAAATGGAACGCGTGTCAAGTCGAGATATCGAAGACGAGGTGCTGATCCCTCCATAAACGAATCGAGAACGACCGGCGGAGTTGTTCCATCATCTTTCCGACGAACCTCCAATTTTGTCAGTGCCGGAAATGGCACCTGCATCGCCGCCAACGCTTTTTCCAACTGCGAACTCGAAATATCGAAAAGGTCGATTTCACATACGCGGTCGTTGTGCTCGAGCGCCGCAACGATGTTGTCCGAATCCCCTCCTAGTAAACCATATTGGCGTTGCTGTACGAAGATGGGCAAGTATGGCCAGACATCCAGTGTCTTCCTCACTTGTGTTTCGGGTGTGCAGAGAAGTCGGAGATTTAGGCGTCGTGGTGAGCCGAAAACAACGCTTCGCCAATGTCGACACACGTGCACCAATGTCCGCCAAGACTCTACCGTGACTCAGGTGAGTCTTCTTCTCGAACCTGATTCACATAGAAATCAAACATTTCTAGGAGGACAACGTCGGGGAGCACACCGATTGTCATCCAGTCTATATCGCACAATTGACGTCAGTAGCTGTCGACGTGTCGTAGGAGTGACACAAATAAGACGTGCGCACTTCGGCCTTTAGTGATAGATTCCTTCCCAGTCCAACGACGTGCATGCTTTCCCGTTGATGAGCCTTCGAAAGGTCATCCGAGTCCATCAGAATCGATGGCGCGGCGGTTTGTGTTGACGGCAGGGTATGCTGGGGAGATGGATGATAAAGATGCTCTCAAGCAAGGCTATTCGAGATTGCTTAATTTCTTCAGTGATCCGGTGAGTGAATATCTCTTGACATACCGCGGTGAGCTTATTGATGGGATTCAATACTCAACGTCGGGGCTCAAAGGGATTGCTTTGGATTCAATAAAGGTAAAAGTACAGTATAAACCCTATTACACCGCCACAGCCACCCGCCTGACATTATCTCTGGGCTATTGGAGGTGCAAGTTCGACCATGTGTAAGGTCCGGAAAAAGATTGATGACGTGCTGCAAATTTCAACGGGAGACCCGCGCTATTCATGTGCGTTCATGGGCACGAATCTTTAACAAGAACGCAGAGCGCTTGTGCTGTGCGCGGGGAAGAGTGGGCGATTGAGTGGGAATTGTCGCAGTCGGTGAGTAGATAAATCATCATCCACGTTGAGGCTTTGAAGAACAACTTGAACCCGCGCATGATGTCAACAAACGTTCCAGTCTAGTACGCACTGTACCCTTTCAAGAGGCAGCAATGGGTAATGCTGGTAATGTCTTGGGCCAATCAGACGCACATCATGTCCCCAATACTTGTCGCAGCGCGGTAAGAACATAACGTACCAAGGCATAACACAGTAACTGCTTCGCTGCTACAACCAGATACTGGCATGGAATGAATAGATCGTTCCGGCTCGAGAAGCCAAGCCATCTCTTCCCAAGATTTTGCTGGGCTTGTCGGGCTACTTGGGACTAGAACTGACTAGAACACACAAGTGACTAGAGCCCTGCATACGTGACGCTTGTACTCACACCGACTTTGAGTAAGTCAATAAGTCACGTACTGTCACTATTCCAAGCGTCCTTCAGTCATCAAAAGAATCACTCTAACATGCATCGAGTGATAGCGTCGGCGTCGGGAGGAACTTGAATGTGGTCATTTTAGTAATCCCCGCTCTTGCGGACAATCGACCTTGAGTCGTGTCACCCGTGAGGATGCAGCTAGGTATGCATTGTGCTGTCGATTCGTTCCTGTTGGATGGCCGGAGTACGCGAGATCCGCTCTGTAGCCCTGCCAGAATAACATGTATGGCTGCAGAATCGATGCCACATGCACACACCTAATCATGGTCAAGTGACGGGACCATAGTTGCTACCCGTTCGCTTGGCCACAACATGAAAGTTTTTGAAGGGAACTGACGTCGCACGCGAGTAGTACGACGTCTGTCGTTTGACTGGACGTAGCCCATGCACAAACGTGGATTGCCGCTTTGAAAAGCGGATCAGTGAGAACGCGGCTGACACCTTGCATGCGGTTGACAAAGCCGAGAAGGGGCGAGGTCTGTGTACGAAATCCGGAAATCCTGTGGATAGTGACACATCGCAACATCACGGTCAAGATGAGTACAACGCGTGCGTGGGTTGGATTCGACTTACCTCGCTCAACCAAAACTCACATGAAAAGACGTATCGAGTATTATTGTCCTTTGGTCGTCAGGCAACTTTGAAGCTTCCAAGGGCTTACGATGATGAATATAGCTTCACTTGTACATCCATATGACACGATTGTTACCCCGTGTATGATACGGCCCTTCTAAAGCGAGCGAGAGACACAGAGGCGTGCAAGAACAGCCGGCGACCGCACGACGCGCGTAAAGTCGACACAGGTAAATTTGAACGTGGCCACCGACAGGCATATGCTACTCCATGGAGGTAAGATATTGTGCCAGGTCCATCATGTCCCAAAATTTGTTGCGGCTGCGACAGATGATGATGGTTCAGTACGTTCAGCTAAAAAGAACACTCGCCCAAGGCGCCCGGCCAGCGGGGGCGCCTTCACTCTTGCCAATCGAGTTGAATCGATCGTCCATGCGTTTAGCTTCTAAATTCTCCCTCCACTCCCCCTCCCCCTCCCAGTTCCCGATAGTAAACACGTGTCGGAGCAATCTCGAAAGGAGTTAAAAAAGCAAAGCATTGCGTGATCTTGGTGCGTGTGCCTTGCGGCAGAAAGTGCCACCATGCCACCCAACAGCAAGGTCACGCGCATGCGTGGCCGTGTGTACAGCACACGGTCGGTATATAAAGTACTTGCAGTGTGGTGGAGAAGGACCCATTCTTTTCTAGTCTCGACGTTCTGATCCGGTGGTTGGAGCCTGACGGCCTGAGGCGCCCCGATTTTTATCCCTCAAAAGTTCTAGCGTGGCGCGGTGAGAGTATATATGCCGAGGTGGGCGCATGTTTTCAGCAAGGGAACACCCCATCCGGCAGTTATCAATCGATCGATTGATTGTCCACCCATACCCTCATCTTTCATTTTTCACCCTGATGGCGACTCGCTTTGCTCGTGTTCGTGGCTAAGGAGAGGCTGCTGGGAGGATTTGGCGAGGAAAAACACGGTGCGTAATCGGGACACTGGTTCTGGGCTGATCGAGACATCTGAGGGTATATATATTGTACCAAATGCAGCGAGAACAACTACAAGAAACTCAAGACCAAAGCAGATAGGAAACCGTTCAAGGCACCTCACCCAGAGGGCCGCGCGTCGCAGTAAAACAACGGATAACAAGACAAGAACAAAACAGATATGAAAAAAGAAAATATAGTACAGGGTAACTAGCGTCCTTCGAGCTGACTTCACTGCTTGCTGCCGCCCGTGCGCTTCTTGACAGACCCGGGGTATCTCTCTTTGATAATTTCAGAGAACCCCCTCCCGACATCCCCGCCCGTCATCAAGGCATGTTGCAACCGCCAGACGAATTCCCCGTGGGCCTCCTCCGTCACCCTGCGCTTCTCCGCGGCCTTCTCTGGGGTGGCTTCGAGGCACTGGGCGGGTGGTTGTCCGCGGTGCCGATTGAGGGAGTCAACGCGCGCGAAGTAGTCGCCGCAGTGATCGCAGAAGCGGATCTCGAGGGGGTGCGTCTCCGCGGTCTTGCAGTGCCTTTTGAACTCGTCGAAGTCCTTGAGATTGGACTCTGGGCAGAGGCGGCACTTGATCGCCTGGACTGCCCCACGCGCGACGTCGGCCTCCGAAGTCTGGAGGAGCAACCTATGCTCTGGCTTGATCTTGCGGGGGATAGTAAATAGCTCTGTCGTTTCGTCATGCTGCTGCTGCACCGTGCTGTCAGTATGGTGCACCACTTCCTCATCAACACTCCCCTCGACCCAAGTCGGCTTCCCATCCGCGGCATCCACCGACCAACCCTGCTGGAAACTTGGTCCCGGCAAGGATTGGTGGTAAATGCCCTGCGAACTCGGGGTCGCGAGCCTCTCCGCTCCGCGTCCCGCCTCCTTGGGTTTACAACTGATTTCTTGTTTGGGGATCCTGGCCGCAGGCTTGCGGCGGGTCCTAGCTGCGGACCGCGCTGCCTTCGGAGTCCCCTTAGCTGTTCCGCCGCCCCTGGCTCGTTTGGGGGGCGGCATCTCGTGTGTATCGGTCCCCGGCGGGCCTCCATCGCCTAGAGGCTGCACTGCCTCCCGGCGGCGTTTCCCGAGGGCTGCGGCGGGGGCAAATGTCTTCGTCACGTTCGACGCGACATCGCCTGGCAAAGCAGGAATGGGCCATGATAACCCACTGCCATCCCACCCTGCTGGCGATCTGCAAGCGCCAGAATTAGCGTCGTTACCTGAATCGCCTCTTTACGTTGGAGACGGTACAAAGAAGGTACTCACATTGTGACTTCAGATACATTCGCGCCTTGCTCTGGCGCAACCCATCCTGCTTCGCCTCCATACCCGGGAGACGAAGCTGGCGTCGTAGAGGGGGATAGCAAGGCGTCCGAAAGCCATGCCCACGTCTCAGGAGACGTGGGCGTGGTCGATGTTGGGCTCACGCCCGACTGAAGGCATCCAGGTTAGTAGGAAGTCTTCCGTCCGAAGCATTTCACTCACGTCAGGTGTTGTAACCACCGAGTAGGCGGCAAGGGGATCAACCCCTGTCCATACGGTTCAACCAGCTGCGGCTGGGAGACCGCGGCATTCACATCGGGTAGGCTTTGGATTCGCATCCGGTGAATACGAAGAAGTGGTAAATGCAAGAAAGGAACATACACGGGCCCGGCATGGACCAAGGATCAAGAACATTCTGTGGCACGGCAGGGTAAGTCCATGTCGACGTTCCAACACATTGACTACTTACTTGATTTGTACAATCTGCCTGTATTTGCAGCGCAAATGCCCCCATCTCTGCAGTGGGGGAAGTGAAAATGCCGCATCATTGGCGGCGTTGAAGCCGGGAACATGTGGCCCAGCAGTGAGGGATACCCGGAGCAGATCGGGGTCAGGATGGTGCACAGAGCACGAAGGTTTGGGTCGTGTAGGTAGTCCCCCTGGCCCAGGGATTGGGCCAAGTCGCAGAGGCAACGTCACCATGTTTGATAAGACCGGAATAGTTCATTGTGATGGTGCGTGATACTGAGACTGGTGGGTCACAAGAGGGTAGGGAGTGGAGAGTAGGAGTGGGAGTTGTGGGGGGGGGGGGGATGATTAGATTGTGGAGGTACAGCGCTTTTTTATGGGGAATCAAGGTCGCGCGAGTACCAGGTGGGTTCGCGTGCGAGGCGAGTTTAGCGCCCGGTGGTTCAACGAATCAACAAAGCACTTTCACTGCCGCGAGGCCAACACACTATTTTGCCCCACTCCGCTGGCTTAGGAATAATGGGGTGCCTAGTTCGGGCCTGCCGGGAGACGTCTCCTCACTTTGTCCTTTCATTCCGCCGTTAGGCGATGAATCGCCTCGTGTATTCCACACTGGTTGGATTCTCTTCAGGTTACCTGAGGGATCCCTGCACAATTTGTGGAAGAAACAAAGGGCCTCAGTCAGTGTGGTTTTTTGACTACTCAATGGGACCCATCGGATTTAGTTCAGCATTATCCATGAAACGCTACGCGTTCTTGGTACTTGGTGTGGAAGATAGCCACAATGCTCTCGTTTGCCGACTTGTGGACAGAAGCGATCTTCATTCAGACATTTAGTTCGAGTGATTTGATGGAAGGTAGGTCTAGAGCTTTCGATGACCTGTGGTTAGACCACGTTGCGCGGAGTCGCGGACACACGAACCACAGTTCTGCCTGTGATCGGATGCTGCAAGGATGCATAACTCACTCGTTGATGACGGTTTTATAGCGATATGGGAGACTGAACTATAGACACATTAAATCCTTTGTGATCCTGGAGCCTGTTAGATGACATGACCAGACAGGATCGTTGCAGAAAAAAAGCCTACGACTAGCGGCACATAAACAAAGATTAGTCATACCTGCATTCTAATCTCATTTCCGGACGGCCGGACGACACGCTTTTGTTCCGACGAGCTCTGCTGGCCATGCTATACCACACCGCCTAGGCGCTTGGATCTTTTGTACAGCTTCAAACATTGAACTATCCTAAATCAGTCAACGTGCACTCACCATCAAATCCTACCGTTTTCGTCTTACGCGAGTCTAAGCTCTGAGCAACGATGTGGTAGTTCCGCCACATGACACAGCCGGTTGGTTCCGGTGCAGTACTCTCGTCACCCAAGCAAGTTGAAAGGGACGAGTGCAAAGGGAAGGACGTGAGGCATGAATATGCATGAATGACCGCCATGGGTAGCCTATCCTAGCATCTGAGTCCTGTGGCTGCAGGAACAGCAGAACCGTACGTACGCCCGTCATGCCATGCCGCGGCCGTGGTGATTACAGCTAACGACCATTACTTTGTCGTTCTGCAATCCTTAAAGTCAGGGAAGTTACTCGCATCACTCGAACCGTGCAGAAGGTGTGTTTGCGTAACACCCAAATGTAACGGTTTTATCGGCAGTCACCTAATGCAAACCCGCCGCGGTGATTCGCCCACCTGTCTGTTATTCTGTTGGAATTCGATATCGTTCCATCACGTTCTTCATCATCTGAAACGAGGTTGCGAGCCCATCAAACCGGACACAATCCCAACTACAACTAACCAAGTTTCAGCACTGGGTGCCGAAACGTGGCCGAAGCCTTTAAACCGCCTTGCCTCCCATCAATACTGTAATTCGGATTGCACCTTCCCTCATGAGAGCCGCTCGTTTCTCGCCTCGGTCAATCTCGGGCGAAGGATGTAAGCACGAATCCTTTTCTTCGCCAGCGGTATGCCCAATGCTTTAGTACGGTTATCATACTTGGAGTAGTTTTCATGTGCTACTCCCTTGTCCTTGCTGAGGCCCTGCAAGACCAGTCTAGATTCTGCCCGAGAAATGTCGGTTTATAGCGCAGTCAACACAACAACGCATGCCCATACGCATTGACAACCCGAGTGACGAAAAATGTTACGACGAGAGGGAGGAAACAATGCCAGCTTGGAGTACAAATGGGACGTAAACGAGGCAAACCAATGGTGAAAACCAAACTCCTAGTACCTGCCAGTCCCATATCGCCTGCCTGACCTCTCCGTCGAAGGCGAGCCAGCCGACAGCAAGTGTTGTATACAGCGCACATTTTATGCCACGCGATAGTAAAGAATCCGATGGGGAGGCTAAGGATAGCGGTACGCCGAGGGTGACCGCAAGGAGAGCGGCGAGGGAGAAATTGAGAACCGAAGAAACGGAGATGAGCGTGCTGGCAAGACACATGTTGATGGCCTTCAGAGGCATGTAAAGGGGTGCTGTTGGCTCAGAATTACCAGACGAAAGGGATTTCCACGGGGCGAACATGAGGATTATCCAGCACAGCGATGGGATTACGGAACTCTAACATGAACATGAGTCAACGACATGAAACAACTAAGACCAATGAACATACCAGCTGTCTGATATCAAACCAATCCTGAGAGATGATCACGAATAGTGCAAGACCAATTAGATGCGAAGTAGCTGTCACGACGAAGGGACCGAGGAGATCTCTCCTTCGAGGCACCCATTTCTTCTTTGACGCGATGGCCATGTCAGCATCCTTCCCTTTCTCAAGGGACGGGTGTTTATCTTCCAATTCTACCCAGCCCGCGCCTACCCACTCCCGGAGACCACCGAACATCAGGGCTGCGGCAATGAGCACCGCACTAGGGAGATAACTACCAATCTTGAGGAAAGATGAAGGCGTGGACATTATGTAGAGGAAGAATGACGCATGAAGTCGCTCGAGCAGATTGCTCATAGTACGGAGCGTAGATTCAACTATGCTGTAGAAACGGTCAGAGGGTGGACTTCAATAGTTCGCGACGCGTACCGGCCAAGGACATAGAATCCGTGAGGTCCATTAGATGGAACAGCAAAGAGTGTGATCGCGTCTATGCGATACCTAAGTCAACGTCTCAGAGATGCGAACTAAGTAACGTAGATGAACTCGCTGATGAAATAGCCCGTGCGCGCCACTTGCTCTGCCTCTGGCCTGATACCCAAAGTGTCGCAGAATATTCTTGGCCCGATAGCCATAATCTAGGACGCTTCCGCGATCCCAAATCCAGCTTGGAACCCAAGATGGGTAAAAATTCCGTATTTCTTCACGCCCCGGGAACTCGAATGGTTCATGGTGATCATAAAGTAGAACAGGTACGCCACCGGTATGCTGAGAAATAGTTCTGAATGAGTTGATGAGATCTTGATTTGGTAACCGTCCATTGAGTCCTTCTATGTTAAACGATTACGCTCAATAAGGAGCTTTCAGTGAAACAGTGGTCGCACCTCGAAAAACACCCAGATGGGAGAATGAATGACCAGGATAATCAATGTTGAGAGCTGTCCAAACCACACCCGATGTGATAGATAAAGGCTCGACATCTAAACCTACACGGCCGTCAAGATACTTACTTTAAAAAGTTCGGACGACGTACCGGTATTCGAAGGCTCATGGTATGCGGTCAACCACGCGTGCATACCGTCAAGGTGGCTATCACTAATGACAAAGACAATATCTTTGGACCAGTGCGAATACTCTATAAACGTAATCCATACCAAGTATACGCAAAATCGAAGTGGCATTTGCTTACCTTTCAGGAACGCGGCCAAGGCGAGCACAATAGAAACACCCCTCAGGTTATCTCCGCCCGTCAGACTTTTCCAAGAGGCACTGATGATCATTGCCTCGGTCCCAGACGTTCGAGGCGCAGAAAAGACGGCATATGCATTGGTACCATTCAACGTCTAATGTGTACTGTCAGACAGAACAAAATTAACAATAAACCAAACCTACTCCAAATGAGGTTGGGATCGAGTATCTTTGCGTGGAAGACGGTATTCCAAATTTTGCGAATTCTGTGGCGAAGAAAGTCGCGCGTCTGCATACCCGCGTGGGTAGTTTACTGTAGTCCAAAGAGCTCGGAAAACGCTGGCTGACTCACTCTGCGCTTGACAAGTCACGGTCCCGCATTGAGCTGACATCTTCCAAGAACTTATCTGCACGATGAACGTCTTCCCAATTCCAGTACGTGTTGACCTACAAGTGAACATGGTCAACACATGATATGGGCAAGAGGAGATATGGCACCTGGCTTGGTTGAAGGGCATTTTCGTCAATATAGGTGCTTACTGTTAGTTGTGACAGGGGAAGCGCAAACAGCCAAATATATCCAGCTGACAGCAGACCCAATCTATGTTTCGGTGAATCTACGGAGAGAGGTGAGATATGCATCACTCACCTAAGCACATTTACGTATCGCCGGGCTACTGCAACCATCCTTCTCCGTTTTCGTATTCGTGAGGCAGTGTTTCTGGACGTAAGCATGCTCTTGATGCGGTCCTTCCAGCCATTTTGTGCAGCTCGTGCTTGCGCTGACGGTGACTCAGTTGACATTGCGGGAGGAGCCCGGGGCGACTCGGGACGGTACCTCTTTAGCTGGTCGGCCCGAACTCGGCCCGGGACAGTTGAGCGCGTCACCGCGTGAGCATCCAACATACGAATCAATCGCCGCCTCGTCCGCGAGGAGTCCTACCTGCATCTCCATTCCACGCGACCATCATGTATACAAAACGAAGAAAACGCCAAAATCAGCACCATGAGGGTCTTGCCCCCGGGGAGAGATTCAAGAGACACAAGCTTATGTCGAACTTGGAGGGCGACTGGGATTCTCCCTGGGGATGGGTCGGGACCAACGTCACGGACGCGTCAGGAATTGCTGAGGAGCATCTCCTCGCTACGTGCGGCTTCTCTCGCAAATCGCGTCACGTATTTTGTGCCAACAAATATCGAAAGCACCCAGCAAAGACTGCTCCCCCTGTTGAATCTGTTATCTCAGGGGAAGATCTAGCAAAGGATATTGTCGTTATCTCAGACGATGAAACTCCAACGTGCAGCAAAAAATATTGCTCCAAGAACCCAAATTGTTTGAATTATCTTGCCCAGGATCGCTGGGAGGACGCAGGTCAGCATATCTCTCAGGTCATTGCGCGGCCTGGCACTGACAATTCTCAGAGGCCTCTTTGAAAGCCTATTTGTCTGCAACGGATCTTGGTCCAGATCCTAATTTCCAGACTAGGAAACTCGGTTTGCCAGTGGGTCTCAGGGTACGTCAACGTCATACTGGCATCTGCTCGCGTTGATCCTGTGTCTAGAATCTCGGGGCTACATGTTATGCAAATGCGTATATTCAGGTAACTCTCGACCCTCTGATGAGTTTATAACGCTTATTCCGTGTAGGTCTGGTTCCAAGACATCTGTTTTCGCAATGGGGTGTATCAGTGTTTGCCGGCCGATGACAACGATTCGTTCGATGTATGCGTCATTGCTATCTATTTGAGTCGTAAAGGTTGATTCTTGTCCGCAGGAATCGCCTATTTTTCAGCTTCAAACGACGTTTGCTGCGCTACAAGAAAGCCGTATGAAGGTTTTCAATCCAGAGAAGCTTGTTGGAAGTTTACAGCTTCGAACAAACGAGCAGCAAGATGCCCAGGAGTGTGTGACTTCGATGGTTATCATAGATCGGCCACTCATCGCTCACATAGATTTTCCAAGTTATTCATCACCCATTTGGACGATGAGTTCAAGAAGCAACCTGATTCTGCATTGAAACATCTCGTTTCGAATCAAGTGAATGGATCCCAGCTGATTCACCGTTTTATCATTCTCATAAAGAGCGTCATATAGTTCGAAGGAACACAGACATACGCGACAACCTGCACGCGGTGTGGAGCCTGTTCTGAGAATAATTCGGACTTCCTTGAAATAGAGGTCAATCTTGAGGTAGGTCCGATTACGTGCATATGAATATGTTCGTTGAACCACATGACAGGACAATTCTTCTCTCGAAAGGTGCATAGAAGTGCTTCTTCAATCCGAGACTCTAACCGGGGATAACAAGTAAATCGCTCTACGGGTTCGCCTGGGTTAACTTTGCTGAAATGCTTCTGTAGATATCGGTGTTCCAAGTGCCAGTCGCTGGAAGATGCCACTCGGCAACTCATCCTCCAAAAGCTCCCTCCTGTACTCCACTTCTCACTACTTCGCTTTGTCTTCGATATCACGACCCTGGAACGGAAGAAGAGAAAGCATAACGTTTCATTTCCTGTCGTTCTGGATATGAACAGATTCCTCCGGAACCGGGACCCCGCCGACGAGGAAAATATTTATGAACTTAAAGGTGTCCTCATCCATAAAGGTTCCAGTGCGTACCATGGTCACTACGAAGCCATGGTGTTTGATGTCACGTAGGTCCCCTGATCAAATCAAAGCGGCTACGCACTTAGATCTCACAGACATGACTCCTGGTTCACGTTCAATGATGAAGTGGTTTCAAAAATGAAGCCTCCGGGGTCCGAGCCTCTCACAAGTGATAAAGGCAAAGCGTGCGTCTGCATACTACCGCAACAAAATATAGCTCATTACCGATAATCAGGAGACCTAAGCCGCCCAAGAAGCGCCGTCGGGTCGAGGACAGTAGCGATGACGAGATAGCAGAGTATGCACTGTGTTCAATAGACTGGTTGATCATGCTCACAGCTGTACCAGGATACAACCCCCGTCGTCATCAGGGTCAGCCTCATCAGTATCTATTGAGATCAGATAACTCATGCTTTGGTCTTCAGACGAATGTCATCGAGGGATGCGTATATGCTTGTATACATGCGCCGCGGAGCTGTACCTGGAGAGCCATTGAAGATCCAACAGCCTCCGCAACGTGCCCTTGATGTCGTGCTCCAAATGAATGAAAGGCACGCCATTGCCTGCGATACCTTCGCCAAGAGGTCAATAGCAGGAGTCCCACTTATTGCAGATGCTAACAGACTGGTTTAGACGAGAGGAGCTCAAAACGGAATTTCTCGAACTTCGGTCAAAGATGCGAGACATCTATCTGTCTTGGAATGTCTCATCCTGCGACCAGGTAGGTTGAAATTGTTACGCTCTATTTTTTTCTTACTCGTTTGTGCAGCCGTCGCTGGTAGTCAGCCAACAGGCCCTGAACACATTTCTCACTCGACCGATTGACAAGCGTGATGCTGGTTCTACCCATCACGTTGATCAACCCGAACCTTCCACCAATAGTCAGAGTCAGACGAGTTTGAACGGCGTGAAATGTAACGGTATCGAAACATCAACACGGCCACTGGCCTCCTTTATGGAAGGGGAAATCTCAGTCGAGGAAATTCTGTGTCCACATGGTAGGCTTGATCCAGCGAAGGCCGCAGATATGAAGCGAATTGACCATGTTCGTCCTTACCCGCCAAGCCACATTATCTCATTGATGTTCACAGTCATATAGGCTACGTACGAATCGTTAATATTGGCATCTGGTGCCTCGTTCGAACCCAAGCTGGAGCCGACGGATATCTGCCGTAAATGTGTCGAAGATACCTTTCTTGGTACGTCTATTTATCCGATACTCCGATTCTAGAATCGTGGTAACGGGAGGCATGTCATCATGTTTTCTAGAGAAACTATACCAATACGAACATCCGAGACATGTAGCTCAGTTCGATGCGGTTGTCAACGAGGTGGATTTTATCGGCCATTGGATCTCTAGGCATTGGGTGAAAGGTACATTCGTCCTTCGCGTGTTCGGACATGCAGTAATTTTTTTTTTCAAAACCTCGATGTAGATTGGAAGCAGCCGAAACCGAAGATGCACGTGCCATCCCAGAACGACCCTGCTCCAGACTCTCAGTTCTTCCGAGATCATGTTATGTGCGAACACGGTGGCTTGGCGCTCAACATTTCCGCGCGGACACGTATTTCGCACAAGGTGTGGTAATGATGATTCACCAAGGGCTATTGCTTATGATTCCCAGGCTTTCACGCTACTAAAGTCACTCTTCCCTTCGTGGGTCACCTTGTCTGATGCTGTTGGCCCATGCGTTGCGTGCGACACCCTCGCAGAGACCTCCCGCGAGGATAAGAGGGAGCTACGCAAAAAAGCAGAAGAAGAAAAGGTGGACCTGTAGCGTTTTTATAGTTACTAACATTATTTGCTGACCTCCATATAGGCGAGACTCAAACATATGCAAGAGAATGCGCTGAGTGGTAACACTGCACTTCTTGAAAATGTTGCTTGCGCTCTCGTCCCTGCAAGTTTCGTGCGGGAATGGAAGCTTTGGATCCTCCGACCCGGACACCATCCTCGTCCGGATCGTTTGGATAATTCCCCGTTTTTGTGTGATCATGACCTGTTGGCTCTCGATCTGAACCGGGGAGATCTCGACCGCTCGGTCTGTCTAGTTCGTCGCTCTGACTGGGATGTCTTGGAGGATCTGTAAGTGATCGTCTGTACTTCTTAATGCCGATACTTATCTATGCGCAAACAGTTACGACGCGTCACCACTTATCACAGTCGAAAACCAACATGTTGCCAACGAGGGTATCCTAAGTTCGAAATTTGTTCATGATCCGCCGCTATGCGAAGAGTGTCGGATTAAGCGGTGCGTATCCTCAGCAGGCCACGTGCAATGTTGTTGAGGGCCTTCATAGGAAAATGGACTACGATTTAACGGAGATTACGATCCGCGTCTTGGGTAGCGAGGATCCAGACCCTACGCCGGAGACTTATACCAAGGACCCGGGCCCAGTCATGATAGACAGCCGCCAGACGAGCATTCTCACGTATCGATCTCGGAACGCAGAACCTCAGCGACAATCCAAACGGATTCGCACGGTGAAACGAAGAGTGCGGCGAATAGGAATCTCGAAACAGATGTCCGTCAAGGACATCAAACTTCTGGTGCGCAGCACGCTTAGTACAGCCGAAGTTTTTTTCTCTCATGCCGGTGTTCATAGTTACAGGAAGACCTAGACATCCCGACCATCTGCCAGCGGCTGTTTTACCAAGGCCACGAGTTGACAGACAACAGCGCGAGTGTGGCTGCCTTGAGCATCCTAGCCAATGACGTCCTCGATCTACGCGAGGAACAAGAGAACGAAGAGCTTCTCGAGACGGACACGGAGATGCCATATCAGCGCCGCGAGGCGGACAGTGGTGGGTTTGGCGGGACTTTGCTTGCCCGTGGGTGGACGTCTGAGTCTTTGCCTGACGACACGATGAGCGATCGCACCGCGACATCTTCGCCTGCTCCGATGGACGCAACCAAGCCATGTCCGAGGTGTACCTTAGAGAATGCGTTTTCGGCCGTTGCATGCGAGATATGCGACGCGCCATTGTGATGTACATGTGATGTGGCAACAATGCTTTTGTGTTCCTTCATACCTATGAGCCGAATGGAGCATACCCACTCTGTCTTCGTTGCCCCGGCATTGTGTCCGAGTACGAATGCGGGCGCAAAAAACAACAATAAATTTCTCGCTAGCGTATTTGGCTTGCGAAATCATCACAACCATATGGGCTACGGCGGCCTAGAACGAAGTCTCAACCGCGGGTTAATATCGTATAATACATTTGCAACAAGGACGGTGATGATAATGCTGCGGTGGGCGTATCAATTCAGTTAATACATCAATATCTAAAACTATACCTAGCGACCACTAACCACACGCAGACGCAGATATGTGATGTTTAGGTTTGACAAGCGGGGTCAAGGTTGATTTGAAATTATTAGAATATTTTGTTATCTTGGAGTTATCAAAGAGTTATCGCTTCCCTCAAAGCTATTACAACAACATTATTTTTTGATGTGAGAAAAAACGTTCGGCATGACCCGCCGTCGACCAATGTGCCTTAATGCGGGGTTATCGTTTTTTGAACGTTTTGATGAGCAAAAATCCCGCGAGGCCATTTCATTCATCATCGGAAACAGCCGTACACCAGGCTAACCGTAACCGATATCGTACACAACAAATACACGCACAAGCACGCGCACACATGCGCGCCACCGCTCAAACTGTGTGGCGGCCACCACATGTCTGAGACACACATGTACAGTACAGATACTGTACAGAGAGAGAGCTTTTCGCGACTCGGCTATCCCATGAAAAAAAAAAAAGGTTGAATTTCAAATTTGGGACCTGTATGCATGGTTCCACCTGGTTCCACAACTTATGGCCTATCCCGGTCGGTATCATCTCGCTCGCTACCGAACTCCACTGGACAGATGATGCGACTGTCTGATGCCGATTGGTCTGCTGCTGTATCTGTATCTGTCTGTTCTTGTTAGATCGTTTCATCATGGTTGGTCCTCGACGTCAAAGATATATCTTCATCACTTGTCCACCCAATGGGCCTGCGCGAAGGGCGACTACTGTCGGTATCTATCTATCGTATTCTGTGCTGAACACACATACGTCACGGTACACACACACATGGGTAACCCGCCCGCAGGCCCCCGAGCGCCCGCGCACCAACTTAAAGTGGACCTGTGGAAAGGAACACAAAAAAAGCCTTCAAGCTTCTCAAACATGTCAACTGCACCCGAACACCCGAACAACCTTCAACTTGAAAGCTGTTCTTGTTTGTTTTTTTTACTATAAGGTTACGGGCATTTCCCTTTCCCCGCGGTGATAAAAAAAAAGAAAAAAGAAACTAAAATTCATGTTTTGCAGTTTCATTTACACACGCACATAAAAGTTATAATATGCAACATACAGATCTTGAAAAAAAGGGGGGGAAATGGAGAGAGAGAGAAAAAGAAGTCATTGTTGTCCTGGCCCTTGGAAACTTTTCTCCCCCTTCGACCTGACCTTAGAATAACTTTACTGTACGCGAGAAGATCATGTACATAAGGCACGGAAACGATACATTCTCCACGACGACGACAGTGGAAGGAAGATTCACCTTAGATCTGGTAATCAACGTATAAAAATACTTAATTGTAAACGACATGACGACGACGACAACGAGTTTGTGTTCATGACGTGCAGACGATGATCGGTGGAAATTCCACGGAGGGAACATCTGAAAAAGGCATGATTGTCCGCAATCTAGTCAATCGCGGTGATCGGAGGCAACCCACTTGAAGTGGCAAGTTTCCCCTGCGTCCTCGATAAGGAACACAACGGATGCAGTACTTCAAATTGTCTCATCTCCCCGATCCACATACTGGAACATACTGTATTTATATTTTCTTCTACAATGACGGCAGAAACATTTGTGTTTTGTTAGTTACAACATCACCCGCACGACAAATAGTCTCTATAATTTGCATAAATGCTAGCACGACGAATGCACAAACGATGATTGGGGGAGGAAAAAAATTTGACTGCAGCGACTTTACAACCCTCCAAATGTTAGTGTACAACAGATCACACAGAAGGAGACGACAGAAAAGGAAACCAAAGTAGAAAAAAAAGTAAAACCGTACAACAAAGGAACGGGTGGGGGCAATCAGAGTCAATTAGCGCTGAGGATACATTAGGTCCACATTTGACGCTGGCACAGGAGCAACAAGGTTTCCTTCCGGAGGATGCGTAAGAGGAACTGACAAAGACGAAGGAATGGGAATTGCACTGAATGATGCATGGTGACGATGTGTGACGGTCGGGCCGGTAGGTGGCGGTACAGGACGAGTTTGCACTTGCGCTTGCGCCTGGGCCTGGGCCTGCACCTGCGCTTGCGCTTGCACTTGTGACTGCGCCTGGAGCAGTGAGCTGGCGGTCATGAGTACGTCGACTTCGCTTGACAAGGGTCCGGTCAGTTCGACGGCCTGCGCAACTGCCGTCTGGGTCGCAACGGACACCTCGTTGACGGTCACCTGACCAGCTGAGCCTGCGGGTGGCGGTGGAAGCCCCGCAGAGATCTGTGCGGCGGCTATAGCAGAACGGTCCGCGGCCACCTGACGAGCAGCCTGCAAGACGACTTGCTGAGCAGCAGCCGCTAGAACACTCGACGGCTGAGCTGGTACACAGCCCTGCGAGGCTACGGTATCATCTACCGCCTGCGCAGTGACTGTGAGCACATGTTGTTGCTTCGCTAATGCCTGCAATTCATGCCCCGGTTCACTGGGTGCACCTGCAGCAACGACCTGTGATTGTGCTTCCTGCGCGACACGTTGCGCGGCAGAGGTCAGCACCTGGATTACCTGCGCATCTTGCGATGGCACAGGTTGCGGTAGAGGGGGTAGCGTTGACGCCGTCGACTGCCGTACTAATGGAGGCCTGAGAGTCCTTTTAGGTAACCGAGACTCAGACCACAGAATCAACCCACCGTGAGGGAGACGTCTGCGGAATAGTGTCACTCGTCAACCTGCGAGGGGCGTCACCTACAAGCGAGGGGCGTCGTGACGTGGCGCTAGAGAAGGAAGGGTCCACGTTCGCTACCGGTGCAATGGTTATGTGCACAGTTTGAGAAAGAAACTCCTCCTTTCCGTCCTGGGTGAACTAGTAGAGTGATAATCGGTGAAAAGTTGCAAGTCGACGCCATTCAGACTTACCTGGGCATCCACAGTGACATCACAGCTTTGTGCATCTGGCGTAGGTATACCTGTCAGGTATTGGTCCTCATGCCAAGAGAGCCAAGGGGGCAAGGACGGTGAGGTATAGGTAACTTGGAGATTATTTCGGGATGCTTGGGGGTCCCAGATCCGCGGCGTCCAGGTCCAACGAAGGCCAACGTACGCTACGCCAGGTGGGACACCAGCGAGGCGGCGCTGGAATGGGCGGAAAGTCCAACTACCATCACCGGTTTTTTTTGCTTCGATGTTCCAGATGTGATTCCCCTTTGACTTTGCCTTCTTACCATCTTCGTTGAAGCGGGAGATGTAAGGTGAATTCCAAAGGTAGTTCCGAATCTGTCCACGTGCTTCATCATCAGATTATCGCTCGGATCAAACTCGGCATTTTGCGAACCTTTTTCATAGGTATTTTGTCCTCAGGATATCCTTGTCGGGCGAGCTTGAAATAATAAATAAAGTAATGTGGTTACGACAAATCCAGCCCGCGGAGCGCGCAAAAGGACGCTTACCTCCTCTAGGAAAGCATTCGTAAATGCCTGTATGCGGAATTTGAATGGCCGGAAGTCAGGCGACTCGTCTAAGCGCTGCATCTTTTTCGCCATGAGAGTCTGGTGTATTGGCTCTCCTTTGGCGTCCGTTGCTTCCACTGTTCATAAAAGGGCATGCCGTTAGCGAATGCACCGCTTCAGTGGAGCATAGAACACACAGTTCGAGCATATTTTGTTCAGAAACTCGAAGAATATCCGATCCACCTCCGCGCGGTACTCCTGTGGAACTTCATTGCTGTGACTACCGCTACCGTTAGCCCCCATTGCCGTAAAGTTGTCCGTCGAGGTCCGATTTACAAGCGACCTGCGGGAAATCTGACGCGAGAAAGTATGGTTTGCTTCCCCCATGCTACCATGTCGCATATGATAACGTGACTGGTTAGGCGAGCCTGTATCGGAATCATGCTCGTCGTCATCATCGGGAGACGAGATGGGGCTATGAGAGCGAGAGAACCCGGTGTCAGGTCGAGATCCAAACCGATATTCTGCCCGTTCATCAATTGTCGCCTCTGATACAAGCACGCCGTACGCAAAAGGATCACCCGAGGGAGGATTGGATAGTGAGTTGGAACGGGATGTACGCGAAGCACTTTGCAGTAATGAAGGTGCAACGGTCGTTGCCGGAGGTGTAAGCGGGTTAGTACCTGGTAACGAAGGGAATGCCGCGGCAGGCGATGCGAACGCGGGAGGACCGCCAATGATGACACTTTTCATCTCAACATCCCCGTTAAGACGATTGCCAGATAGGGAGGAAGGAGCAAAAGGCCCTGAATGCTCGCCCCAGTGTTCTTGAGGATGATCAAACGATGGCACATGTCCTGATACTGGCGGCTGAGTGGCAGAGCTCGGAGGTGTAAAGTCAGGATGGTGACCATTTGCAGCTGCCACGTTGAGTGAAGGAGGGAAATTGATGGGAACAGAGCCAGGCAATGATCGTTGATACACGTTCATCTGTAGGTGCAACGGCAAGCCACTCGAGCTGTCGGGGCGTGACGGAGGGCTTGAGGGAGGATTTGAGGAAAACGGGGCAGGATGGGAATTGACGATGCCTGCAGAACCAGCAGACGAAAAGGGAAAGGATGAAAGAGGAGGCTGCGAAGAATCATCTGGCGGTTCCATTTTCATTGCTTTGATTGCCCTGTCACCCTCTGTCATAGAAGATGCACAACGCTTCCGCGACTCATGATCGGGAGCGCCTGCACCATCTTGGGATTTGGTATCACCACTAGAGAGGTGAGAAACATAAGGTGGGCCAGTTCCAGACCCCAATAGGTGTGGCGGAGAAGCACGTGTACCCGAAATGACAGGAGGTGAAGACTTATCACTCGGTGGGCTGGATCCATCAGCCAACCTCGTGGCAGCAATTAGTTCGGAGACGAGTGCAACAGCCTTCTTTAGTTGATCTACTTTGACGCCCGCATGAGCAGTTTGGCCTACACTGCAATCAACGCGTGCTTGGTTCGCGGTTTGCATGATGCTACATATGTAGGTTTAAAGAAGGGTGAAAAATGACAAGAACTCCCAATACATACGTTTTTAGCACGTCATCAACCACCATCATGTGCGGCGCACCCAAATCGGGGCCTACTTCTTCTTCCGTTGGAGGACTGACATCGTATTCAGATTGTGCAAGGCGATAACCCAATCCAAGATTCGAAGTTGTGGTACCAGAACTGGGCACCGATGGAAAAGTGAGGTCCGAGCCGCTACTAACGAAACGACTAGGTGATGCTGCTGAACCGGAGCGGCTGCGACCCGGGAGGCCCATACTGTCCATAGCAGACGCGATGGAACCCGGAGGGATCGCCCCATAGCCGGCGGGGTTCAGGCCCGGGATGGCCGGCGACGAGGTGTGCGATGCAAAGCTAGATACAGAGGTGGCTGCCGGGGAGATTGTGAGGGTATTGGGGCATCAAAGGCCTTCTCGAGCGAGAAGGATTCACGCGGTAGCTGGGGCTGAAACGTGGTGATAGATGCAGGGGCAGACACGGCGTCATGGCGTACCGTAGTCTGGTGCACCTCTGTAGGAGAAATGTCCATTTGTCGGGGATCGGACAGCGTGACATCTGCGGAACCGGGTAGTGAGGCTGCGGAATTCATCGCATCGGAGAAAGCCTGAGCGGAGAGGGGAGGGAGGGGTGGATCTGTTAATGGAGAGCCGACAGAGGAGAATGAGTGAATGTGTTCAGATGACTGGAGGGAGGAGACCATGGAGTCGACGTTGAGATGCCGGTACTGTCCATCAAAGGATCCGTCATGCACGAGAGAGTCCATCCAGGCAGGGAAGGACAGACGGCGGTTGAATGAGGAAGAGAGCCGTGGCCCTTATGCGAATGGGACCAGTACCGGAACGGTAGTAAGAAGGAGAGTGAGCTTTATGGGAGTGGTGGGACGTCAGCTTGGAGAGGAAGAATGGAGAGACGGAGGAGGGAAGAGCAAGAACGAGGAGGTTGAAGAGAGAAAGGAGGACGGAGAAGAGGAGAGAGGAACGGGGAAGTGGGAGACGGAGGGGATAAAATGTGACCGGGACAGGAATGGTAATGGCAATATCGGAGGAGTAGGAATGACGCTAATATGTGGGAGAGTAAGTACCAAGGGGAGGGGAAAGAGCGGCTAGTGAGAAAAAGAAAAAGAAGAGACGCTGAGAGGTTAATGAGCAGTTGGCCGACTCGGTCTCGGGACACTCTACCGGGGAACTGGGCAGGATGGGATGGGTTGGAGATGGGGATGGCCTCGCTTGAGCCAGCACGCCGTGCGAGCTCCGTCTGCAGTCTCCGTCCGCGCCCAATTCTGCATATAGTCACACTTGTCACACTTAACCCCACAACAGGTAATTTTATATTTTCAAACAATTCAATTCCGTTGGCTAAAAGGTTAAATCCTTGATCGTGACTAGCTGCGATGAAAAATAATCGCCTTCCTCAGATCGGGCTAGCGAGCGCATGTCCTCCGCCTCTCTCTAGCAACGATCAACGCATTCTCGCCGTCCGAGGCCCCGCCCTTATAAGCCTCGCTCTCGATTACCATTCACTGCCAGATAACAACCGAGCAGTGACCACGCGGTACCACAAAGTCAACTACACGACATAGCAATAAAGATCCGCTTGCCACAACCCATACATACACCTCAGTACCGCCTTCGTGGTGACCTCGAGCGATCCCGTCGACGATCGCTGCGAATCCTAATGAGATACGGCTATCGGAAGAAAATACCAATCAGACGTACTCATAACGCGACGACGAATGTCGTTCTGAGTAACCACGATCCCGGTCCCGGTCTCGGTCACGTTCCCTATCTCGGTGATCGTCGCGCGGCGGGCGATGTTCGCTGCCACGCCCACCAACGCTGCCGCCCGCGCTGCTGGGAGCCGCCGCCGGCGGTGCTGCTTGCGCTTTGCGCTTTTCCCTGTCCTCTCGGAATTTCGTTAGCATATTTCTCAGCTCGTGATAGCCCAGGTGCATCTGTGCCAACGATTTAATACCACACGAAAATGACAGAATGTGTTGAGAATTCCCACTTTGCCTCCGAAATGGTCCGCCAATCGACGATCAGAGTCGAGAACGGACAGGTAAGCTCCACAAACATCGCACACGCGCAGCTTTTGGTGACCCGAAGCGCCGGACGTGTCTGTAAGTTGTTGAAGGTCGCGCTAGAGAAAAATAGTTAGTGTAAGCGGATAGATATAGTATATCAACACACCTCCTTTTCCGATTTCTCACTTTTCAATGCCTCGATGGCTTGCATCTCTTTCATCGACTCCTCCACCTTCCCTTGCTCACCTGCACAAAGTCAGTATTCACCAATACTAATGAATCGGTTAAAACGACGTACCCAATGCCTCAATCTTTTCCGTTCCACCCTGAATTGCAAGCTCAATTTCAGCAATTTCACGCATCTGTCCAGCAGAGACGCGTCAGCATCCAACCGCAATCTGAGAATGTGGCGCGATACAGACAAGGTTAGTGGTCTTCGCGTTTTCTTCTGGGGTCTTTTCCAACCGCCTCTGCGCTGTGCGAATACGGCGATCACACTCATCTACGAAGACAAAAATGTTGTTCTCGTATTCTGTCTGGAATTTGGCAAAAATTGGGTCGCTGGGGTTTTGCTCTCGGGCTGCAAGGAATTCTGTCTTCAACCTTTCGGTATGTGATTTCGGGCAAGCTCCGAGATCCATTTTCTATGAATAGGATGTCGCATAGGGGGAGAGGGAAGAGGGGAAAGCATCAACAGGGGGTATATGGAATCACAAGTCGGACAGTTCCGTACAGTGTTGGTGAATAGCGTGTGTGGGCAAGTTCCGCAAAGAAAGTTACGACAAACTTTCTCATCTGGCCAAGATAAGTTGACAGTCGTGATACCCATTGCTTCAGGACCCATCATTTGCTAGGTGCAGATGCGAGTCGCGTCAGCGCGTGTTACAGGTTTTTTCCTGGGGAGCGACACGCGTACCTCCAATAGCTTGCGCTGCATTTCCGCGAGACGACCCATCTTTGTAGTTAAATTTTGATACCAGGTGACGTTTGTTTAACGTTGAGAGAGAATTTGTGAGCGTCCTGCTAGCCCAAGTGTATGCGTCTCGCGCAGTTCAGGCTTGTTCGACGGGCGAAGTTTACTCGTGTTTGGACCTGCAGACATGCGTGAGACAAGTTTCCCTTTCTTGGTCGTCTTTGTCGTGAGGTAATAAAAATGGGCGCCTGGGAACGTATTCAGTAGAACGTACACGTTGACTACGTAGTCCAAAGCCGAGCTGCTATCCCGTGAAAGGCACACACACGAGTAGGCTCGCATAGGACATTCCCATTTTCTTCCAGATTCAACTAGGTGTCCCGGAGATCTGAAGCTGACTATGACAACGTGAAATATAACACGCTGCGTATACTCCGATTCGGAGGATCGTCTACCATCATCTACGATTACTTACGGTATCGTTAAGCGCTATTCAACTCAGTCACGGGCGTAACCCCATGCTGTTATTACTGTAATAACATGCAAAGCTGAATGCCTGTCTGCATATGGTGCATTCGGAACGCCTCGGAGGAACGCAGAACAACCAAGATGATAAGAAACCCTATCCTCGAATGGCCAAAAACAAGGACTGAACATACTGAACTCTCGACAAAGCGTTTGGCGCTCGGACAATGATTCCCATCACGTCCGAATGATAGCACAACCCCGCCGGAATCCCGCCGGTGAGTTCCAGTCACCCTTGACAACGTTACATACCCCATGGCCACCGATAACAGTTCTCTGTTACGACAGACCAAAAAAGGAACGTGATGGAATTACGAAAGATCATCATTGCACGAAGACATGAAATGAATGAATTGCGTCCGTGCAGTGTAAAAAAAAAAAGCTTCAGACAGATACGCCACAGAAAATGGATTTGGTTCCGACATGTGTGGAGAACCGGAAACCGAAACCGACTCTCTCTTCCACGCCGCAACTCGTCTTAGTTCCAAGAATCGACTCCTCGGGAAAAAAAGGTTCGAGCTGAACGAACCGTCAATTAACTTATTATAATTTACCAGAACTATGGCTCCGGCAGCGAGCTCGAGAAACTTGTTGTCGGAGTCAGTTCTAAATCACCTTCCGATAGCTGGGGGAGAGACCGCGTGTGCGGGGGGCATTTGATGAGATGGCCACGCCACGGTAATGCTACGTCGTGTATGTCGTCGTCTTCCATCAATCGCCCTCATGCGTCCACTTAAGCCCGTTTAGTTGCAATTTCGGAGCCATATCTGTCTCTCTTATCAAAAATAGCACTTGTGCTATGTCTCTCCGCTCACCCCGCGCGTTTCCAACTCTTCTTGAATTGAGATGACTGGTGACATGAGAGAATTTTGCGTTTCTTTGCCATGGCCATGGTTGCTACCAGGATCAACCAAGGCCAATTAACTTTATTTTCAGAACAAATGCCACGTGTCGGATCATATCATCCACAAAGTAATTGGGTATCTCCTGCCACTAACAAAGGGCTAACAAAGGGTTTACCTCGCCCTTGTCCACTCCTACATCATCATCTCTTAGTATGGAACTGTGTCCTCTCTCAGATACACTCACCTCGTCGGGCGAGTCTCGGGCCCTTGTCAGCATAAAATTTTCCAAATGCTTAATGGATTGAAACTGACACCGGCGGCGTCATCCACCGAGTTCGTTCGTGGACATCTTCTATGACTCGGAGGCTCTCTTGTCAACGTCGGGGTGTAATTGCACATCCCTAGTCGGGTTTTTACGCAACCAAGTCACCGACACTGCGATTCCTATGATACCCGATGTACCAAAGGACCGAATACGCATTATGTTTTTTCTGAAGACGCGCCTTGGTGATAAAATTTAGAAAGACATAGGGAAGTACCATTCCAGGCAGGGCACGACGACTTTCATACCAAATAGTCATCTACAGTAGTGCAAACGCCGCCACTACCCATCGATATAGAGTTGATTAATGCAACCGACATCTTCCTCCAAGATCCGAAAGAACCAGAGGGTTTTGTGAGTGTCACCGAGGAACCGAGGTATGGGATTGAGTAAAGACACGGAAGTTTGCCCTCGACCTTCAGAAGATCACCGTGGAAAATGTCTTATCTGCCTGATATGTCGTGATAGGACCAACAACATGGCGGGACTCTACACGGAATTTAAGGCAAAAAACACTTATGAAGATTCAAGCGAGGAAAGCGCCTCGAGAACCAGATACCATGATTAGTCTTGACAACAGAACAATAGAAGCTTGTTATTATGGCGTCGCAGCAGGACGTGGCTCTTCCAACTACGCAAAGAACCATCTCAGCCCCCGTCAAGGATGCTACGGTGCGCAGAGAGTGCAGTACCAGCCATTCCTAGAGTTGAGGTTGTAGAAACCCGTTACGTTGCTGTACAGTACAGATGCACAAGGGACCAGATTTAAGCCGGCGTCAGACCAAGAAGTTCGAAATGATGCCGTTTATCGAGCCCACGCATGTCCATCACCTCAACAGAGCCAGACTTGATATCGATATGCCTTATTACGGAATTATTAGATTGAAAAACAACTCAACTCCTTAACTCGAATCGAGAGATATACTTCCCACTCGTATGACATGAAGTGTGATTCTTTCGCTGATGGCTGATGGACATTGCGACGTCCGTCATCCACACTCGGTCTCAATATGCGAATAGGCTGATGAGCGCCTCAAGAACCCAGGGACAAGTGAACAGAGCATTTTGACCGGCTTCTTATCATACCCTGCCTTCAATCGCTTGTTGAAAAAGCCGTGGTGTCTTGAAGACGCCATAGCCTTTTCAACGTTCAGTAGCGATTTTTAAGGTTTGTTGGCCAAGCCGGGATCATTCGAAGACTCACGGGGATCAGATGGCAACTTTAGATAAAAGCTTGGTCCTGCACGGCGCATCTCGGCAGTAAGTAGCTCCAACAACCAAAATCAAGTAGGAGACCTGCCGTAACAAATAAATCAACCGGCAATGAGATGCACGATATGTCATATACTGAGGACGGGAAGTCACTGAAAGACACGTGAACAAAGTCGGTGATAGGGCGCGGGCATTAATTGCAGGCTTCTCACACTTCCATGAGTCAGCGGGTACCGGAGAGGAATGAGTACGTAGTGTTACCGAGCAGTATGGCCTTGGCGGCATTATTGTAATATACTGAAGCGGGAATGTATACAAAAGGAATGTCATTCCAGTCTTGATCCCGGCCATGCCTGGCATGAAGTAGGTTGTGACACATGAACCGATGAGAAGTTTGAGAAAGACACAGCACAAGGTGATAACCAGAAGGTGGATCTCAACAGAATCGGTCACTGAGTAGAGCACATCCAGTTAGCAGATTGAAGTGGTGTTTCAGAGTTGCGAACCTTTTCAATTTCGCGCGGCGATCTAGGAGAGCTTCTGCTACACGACCCTCCTTGCGTGCACGCTTAAGCTTTAGGTAGGGCATCAGTGACAAAGAATCTGTGAAATAGTAAGGGCCCTCTCACTTCTTTCCTATCCTCCTTCGAAACTATAGACCTGCCGGCGCCCCAGGCTTGATAAATAGCACTAGGATGAGATGATGAGACAAGCCTGGAAAGAAGACAAGGATCAAGAACGCACTTGGTACTCTTTTCGTCCATTGACGGTTGGTCCAGTACACCGCCCTTCTTCCTCTCCTCTTCGTGTGCTTCCTGCTTGTACTTGTTTTGAATCTTGACATAGAACCTTTGTTGAAATCCTACGGTATCGCTATCACCGCGGAGTGTAAGCTGTCCGCCGGCCACTTCATCGATGCCGAGGTATTTCTCGTAGACATTCATGAATGCAACCATGCCGTCCTCAAGGACGACAGGTGACCATTCCTCCTGAGGGCCGCGCGCCTCACGATCAGCCGAGACAAGTCCGTGCTTGTCGCACGAAAGAAATTTGCCCTCTCCTGTCCCTGTACGCAAGTTGATGGTCCCCGCGCCTGCGACACGCGTCGTGACCCAAACTTGAGTCACCTCGGAGGGTGTCCGGTCGAGGATAGATCCGCCATCCTCGAGCTTCTCGAGCGGGTGCAATGTAATACGGTTTCGCGTCGCATCAAAAGAGATGCAGAGGGGTGAAGGGTCGGATGGATGGAAGATGAATGTTGGGCCCCGTATTTCTGTTCCCTGGTCAGGGTGTACCCATTCAGGACTCCCGTCATCCTGAGCGACGTGGCGTCGGCTGCGGGACGAACTTGAGGCTTCAATGTCATCACCTTCATCGTATTTGCGTTTCTTTTTGGACTTTTCTCCCTTGAACTTGAGTTTCAAACTCTTCGGTGCTTTACTGTCCGCCATGGGATGTCCAAAGTGAAGTCGAAAAGAAATGCACGTGACTCACGCCGGAATCTTCCACATTCCACACTCCTCAACCCAATTTTTCGCCGCTGTTGTCAACAACGTCCTTAAGATCAAAATGAAGCTCAACGCTGGTTAGTTCTTCGTTTCTTGTCGCAAATTTAGGTTATGCGTGTTGTCAATGAGACAAGATGCATGCGGTGTCGAGAATTGAGGGTGGATTGACGGTTCGCTAGTCGGATGTGGTGTTTAAAGACCTGCGGACATCTGCAGTTGTATCTCGAATCCGTGTGCTGATCCTGTATTTCCACAGACGTATCTTCCTCCAGGCGCAAGTCACGCAAGGCTCATTTCTCAGCGCCGTCCTCGGTTCGTCGCAAGATTATGTCTTCAGCATTGTCAAAGGAGTTGCGCAACAAGTACCACGTGCGCATTGTCTCCTTCAATGCTCTTATACACTAATAACTAACAATGTAACAGGCACGGTCACTTCCAGTGCGAAAGGATGATGAAGTACGGATCGTCCGCGGGAAGTACAAGGGGCGCGATGGCAAGGTTACACAGGTGTACCGCAAGAAGTGGGTCATTCACGTCGATCGGGTCCAGCGGGATAAGGCGAACGGCTCGAGTGTGCCTATTGGCATTCATCCCAGTAAAGTTGTTATTACTACTATCAAGCTGGACAAGGACCGGTGAGTTACGTCGCCACTATGCATCGGAGGTTCAGTAATGACTCTGCGCAGACGGGCCATCCTTGACAGAAAGGACCGCTCCAAGGAAGCTAAATCATCGAGGACATTGTTGTCGATGTCAGCTTTTAATCCTTCGTCATTGTCCTTTAGCTAACGTTCTCTACAGTGATGGCTTGTGGACGGTCGTCGTTGTCTTATATTTGTCTTCTCGCATGATTCCTCCAAAAGCATTTTCATGTACTATGCGTCTGTCCACATGAATATGCTCCATAAACATTCACCAGGCCCTCAAGAAGAACAAGGGTATTGACGTCTAGCCATTGTTGGGATCAATCGTGCAGTAATACAGTACGGAAAACAGTTTCAGGCTGAGTCAAGGGCGAGCGAAAATAATACAATCAGAAGATGACATCGGCGTCCTTGCTGCTAAGAAGTCAATGGCTGTGCTATCGTCCACCTCGGGTACAGCGGCAGACGGTGAGGTAGGAGCTGCCAGGTCCGACTCGAGATCCTTGGCTGCAAGATCAGCTCTTCGCTTAGCCTCGGTAGCCTCAGCGTCCCTTTTCTTCTTTCCTTGCACCTTCTTAAGTCTATTATCGGCGAGCATCGTCAGCGTTGGTGGCTTGCACGAAAGACACGCAGACACACCGAAAGAACTCTTCACGGTCCATCTCGTCGAGCTCGCTCACGATATACTTAATTGTATTATCGAGACGGGGAATGATGACATGCTCGATGGCGTTCACGCGGCGGTTAGTTGCACGAATAACTTCGTCGAGGATCATGAATGCCGTCTGAAGTGACGCAAGCTCGACCAGCGTCTCGACTGCCTTGGCGTACACTTCTTTCGATCGTAGCACCTGCTGGCCACCTCGCCCAAGGCCAGTCAAGTTGAAGTCTGAGTTCCGGGTAGGGGTATCATGTAAATAAGTAAAACGGAAATGAGAGGATGTTTTAAGCACTGCGCACCGGTACCGGGGACACGATCTACCTCAAACGCGGGTAGTACCACGCCAGAGACGTTCTCCTGTTTCGCTTTAACTTTAAAAGAGGCGGATTTGGCTTGTTCTTGGACTAGATATGCGATGTCGCCGGTGGCATATGTGACCTCTGCGAGGGAGAAAGACGCAAGCTGCATCACGCGGCCCATCTTCCGCTTCGCCTTATTATTGTGTGAGAGTGTGTGAATGCAGGCATAGATTACAATTTTTTTCGTCAGTTCCGTTTTACCTGAAGGGGTGGGAGATGGATCGAATGATCAGCTCACTTCGTCAACTTTACGCAGGATGGCACGGAATCGCGTCGTGAGTGCGTCCCGCTTTTTGGCGAGCAGCGAGTGCCCGGTCTGCGCACCCTTGAGACGGGTTTTGGTATTTGTGAGGGCCATCCGTGTTGGAAAGATTGACTCGCGTGGGCCTGTGCCGGACATGATGATGATGACGGAGTGTGCAGATCTTACGCTGATAGTACAGTACGAGAGCAGAGAGAGCACTGATATAGCACACGGTCCGCGCATCCGTACATGGTACCAACGGAATATATAACATATCGTTTTTGTTCGTCAAAACCCAGTAGAATCGAACGATATAACACCGCGAAATCAAACGAAATACGGTGAATGAACTCGCACAACCTAAGCGATGGTATACTTTCCATAGTTTTTCTCCGGTTCAAACACCTGATCCCACCAACGACCCAGAATGATATGATGCGTGACAGTCGGGCAGGTGTCAGCGAATGGACACCAGAATAAACCGGGCAGACTCACCTCCCATCGAGAAGCAGGAAATATGTGTTTGTTGCGTTGATACCAACTGCGTTCCACGACCTTGCCTGCGTGCGATTCATCTTTTTCCAAAGTCGCATCAGCGAGCAACCGCACGTCGTCGTGAACGTCAAAATTGAACAAAGGCCCTGACTTGCCACGAGCCTTGTTGATTATAAAGTCGTAAAATGTGTAATGCTAACAAGCGAGATTGAGTTTGCGCGAAACAATCCAAATACGACATACTGACTTGTGGTATGATGAGATCCTCCTGCAAGTGGCAGTGAGCTAAGGCGGAGGGTAGGCGCTGTAGGGATTGACCAACCTTAATGTACATGAGATTGTCGACGTTAACCCCTCGAAGTTCAGGGAATTGTTGCCTGCACTTTTCCAGAAAGGTAGCGACATCATCACCTTTCTTGCACTGTAGGCCAAGTGAGTAACGGGGGATCCACCTGGCAAGAACGGTAAACTCACCACTACGCTCTTCCGGTGCCCACTTCCATCCCAGTAAGAATAGGTAATTTCAATCTCCTCCTTTTTCATCTCTTCCTGCCGTTTCAGCCATTGCTGCCGTAGTTCCTCCCGTTGCCGACGCTCCGCTTCCTCACGTTCGCGATCAGGCAAGAAAGATGTATCCACGGCTGGATTCTTCCTGAACTTCTTACGCTGGTTCTCAGTAGTCACGCCAGCGTTTGGGGTCGCGGACCCAGAAGTGGAATCTGCGACGCCCTCGCCCTCGCCTTCGTCATCGAGAGCAAAGGAGAGCTTAGCCTTGCCAGACTTCTTCCGTTTCTTCACCTTCTTCTGCTCCTCCCTAAACGGATTCTCCACATAAAATAAGTCACCCGTGCGACATACACAAGAGCAGGATAGCATCCCCGGGGCGAACGATAGCACTTACTTGAGCACATCCGTACGCGCAGCTTCTCGCGCTTTGGCTTCCTCCAGTTCCTTACGTCTCTGTTGGAAGTCTTCGAGTTTGACGAGACCAACGGTGCTGTTCTTGAGCGTGTCCTCCATCGAGTCATTCTGTCCGACGAAACGCTGTACTGAAGGACGAGCTTTCTCAGTCTCGTTGATGAGTTGCTGTTTTTGACGCTCGAATTCTTCACGAGCTTGATTCCGTTGCTTGACGAGGGCATCTTCACGACGCCCCTCGGGTACGATATTCGACATGGTGGTAAAGATGAAGATGCTAGGTCGTGGTCGTGTGGGTGGGTGAGACGGAACTGAGTTTGAATTTCTCAGCTCTCGGACATTGATCAGAGCGCGCTTTCACAAATTCACAGTGATGGTCCACATCCTCGGTGTGCAGCTGTTCGAAAACAACTTTGTCAAGGTTTGCTTGCATCAACCTGTTTTCTTATTTGCGTTCCGCTCATTCTGTTTCTTAGCATGCGTTGACCCATTTCTATGGGATAAGTCACCACACGGCCGGTCGCATCTGTGCTCGTCTCCAGATCCATGACACCTGCCGCGTTCGCCAGCTCTCCGCAACACAAATAACATCCATCGCCGCATTTCTCTCATCACCATTCACGTCGCCTATCCCCCGCGTGCTCCTCTCGCGTCCCTTGCATTCCAGTCGCCACCTCCATCAACGCCCCTCCAGAACCTGGCCGGAGCACGCAGATACCTTGCGCAGCTCGACACACCTCCTCCGCCACTCCCACGAGTCAAAACCAAGGGCGCGGACCCACTCCGCTGGCTGAAGATAGAGACGGACTTGAAACGCGAGATGCGGGAGAATATTGCCCATCAACGCATGATCGGGAGTTACGTCGGCAAGAGACATGCGATGGGTCTGCCGGTACGCGGGCAGAACACGCAGACGAACGCAAGGACGGCGAGAAAACTCAACAGAGTCGAGCGGCATCGGTAGTACAGTATTCCGCTGTCTTGTCAGGCTCAAGTGTCCCATTGCATCAGGCGCATATACGTGTCCGCAGAATTGCACTTTTCACATCTATCATACAGACTGCACGCAGTACCCGTACAGAGTAACTCCCTATAAATCTAGTCGTCGCCAGCTGGTACTTCTTCCTCTAGATATTTTACAAGTTGACACGGATCTCCGTCGTCTCGTCACCCCTCAAAACATCCGATGTGAATTGAGCTTCAACTCGTATTTGGACCTGCACAGTGTCATCTCAGCAACAGCCTCTCGATTCAAAAGTGTATCACCCACGCACCATCTCAAGCGCACCGCGCAAAACACCGCACAAGACGTTGCTAAACCACAACCCGCCTTCGAGTGCGTCTTCTGGGAGTTCTACGAACTCAGCCAAAGGATTCTCGTCTAATGTGAGGGTAAAGTATGGCTGTGGCACCGCCGGCTGCTGTTGTTGTCCTGCAGGCGTGCTCGAGCGCGATGAGGCAGGCGGTTGTTGTGACGGCGAATGCACGACAGTGGGCGTAACGTTTAAAAACGACTTGAAACCGACCTATTTTTCCACCCTCCTCATTGAGCGCGCGTCACATAATAAATAGAGTGAAAGAAAAGGTGGGGGTAGTGGGTCGGGAGAAGGAATCGTACCTTTGCGATCACCTCGCCAGTCTCTCTGAAATCAGTACAGCGTCCAAGATTGCTGCGCGCGAGGAAATCCTCAATAAGACGCGTGCCGATGTTATAGCCCATCTTGTCGAGCTGCTTGTTCACTTCTGAGTAGTCCTCGTAGTCCTGTATTAGCTGCACGACGAGCGCGCCATATGTCATCGCGAAGAGCTCTGCATTCTATTCATGAATTCATGTCAAGATCAAAAGATTGTCAGCGGTGACAGGGAGCAAATGATGTGGACGAACGTACTATCTTCTCCGTACGTCCTTTCCAGAGGTCCTCGCCGATAGCCTTGTACTGTTTGCTGGAAGTTGCCATTGGGGGAACAGTCGTCGTCCTCGTCGGCACCCTACACTTTCCTTTTCTGGTGAGTTATACCTTGGATCACGCTTCGTCTCCTCCGTCAAAAAACTCAAAATGTCGCGCCCGGAACTACAAGCCCCTCCAGAGATCGTGCGCCTTTTCTGCCCCTCTTTCCTGTCCATCAGAGACTCAAGAAATAGCACCTCATAGTATTATGGCGATACGGAGGCTGAAAAATACACGAACAAGTATGCGCCAATGCAAACATCTTATCAGTTCTTTTCTAAACTAAAATCGCTGAATCTGCAGCACACGTATCCAGCAAATCCAAGCGGACATGACGTACCGCGCCCTGGAGCTACTTAATCTACCACCCGGCGAGCCAGCCTTTCTCCTAGATATTGGCTGCGGCTCTGGCTTATCCGGTGAGATCCTCGACGAAGAGGGATACGTCTGGGCAGGCGTCGATATTGCCCCTAGTATGCTTGGTGCGTGCGTGCGCCACCCCTTCATACTATGGAATCTCAAAGCGGTGTTGACCTGGAAAGCCAGAGGTTGCGCTCGAACGAGAGGTCGAAGGTGATCTATTCCTCCAAGACATCGGACAGGGTTTTGGCTTCCGACCCGGAAGCTTCGACGGCGCGATCAGGTGCGTGCAAGCAACACACACCATATCCTCTCTTGCCTGCCCTGCGACCGAACCTGACTGACACCTTCTCCTCAAATCCGCGTTACGTGCATGCATTGCGCACAGTATCTCCGTGCTACAGTGGCTTCTGAACGCCGAGACGTCGCATCCAACATCATCCCCACCACACCGCCTCACACGCTTCTTCACAACTCTACACTCAGCACTGCGCAACCCTTCGCGCGCCGTCCTACAATTCTACCCAACATCTGACGACCAAATCCAGCTGATCACCTCGATCGCGCAGCGAGCGGGTTTCGGTGGAGGCCTCGTGGTTGACTATCCCAACTCTAAAAAAGCGCGCAAGGTTTTTTTGTGTCTGTTCGTTGGCGATGGTGGAAGTGCGCAAGTGCCAAAAGGTCTCGAAGGCGATAATGCTGCTGCCGCTACCGCGGAGGGTGACGATGCAAAAGTAAATGCGAAGTTTGAGGGGAGGAGACAGCGAGAATCGCGGAGAGAAAGAAATGGGAAACAGAAAGTGACCAAAGGCGGAAAAGACTGGATTTTACGCAAGAAGGATGTACGTTGTGCCCTTTCACATCCATCGCATTCTCCCCCTCCTCTCATTGATCACACTTTGAATTTTTAGCTATACCGGAGGCGAGGAAAGGAGGGTGTGCCCCACGACTCCAAGTACACGGGCCGCAAAAGAAAGGCAATATTCTAGAATGTTTGTTCATTAATCCCTATCCGCGCGTTGTACTGTACTGTAATGTATTTTGCTTTGCTGGCATGCAACATTACCCTTCCTTCTATTGTCGTGAAGCCAAGAGTTCTCTTGTTGATGCTACAGCATCTTTTGCGTCGTGTCTGATGAACATGCCCTGCAAAGCCGCCATGCTAACCCGACGACCGCCCTTCCTACCCTCACTCACTATCTCCTCCACCTGCCTTCCGAGGACCTCGATCTCGTCGTTAGAAGCATCGTCGTCTTCCGACGCCCCATTGCCGTAAAAGTTCGTGAAGAGGGTTCTGGCCTGCTCCGGAACTGCGTCGTCGACAGAAGGTGCCAAGTCGACACGACCAGGCCTGATAAGTGCGGGATCGAGTCTGTCAACGTGGTTCGTAGTGAGGAATATAATCCTCTCTTCGCCAGAGGCGACTCCATCGAGAGCGTTCAAGAATCCCGAGAAGGTCACGGAGGACTGATATCTGTCTCTCTACACATCAGTCCTACGTTCCCTAGACAGTGAAAGTAAAAGTGCCCCTACGCCACTCACCCGTCTTCGCTTGTCTGAACGCGCTTGTTAAACGCCGCATCAACATCTTCAATGAGAATGAAACTCCTTTCGGGCGCATTCGACATCAAGTAGTTGAGCTTGTCGTCGGTCAAGCCACGCTCGGAGAGGTTCAACAGGCATATATCATACGACAGCGAACCAGCAAGAGCCTGAATGAACGAAGACTTTCCAGATCCAGGTGGTCCATGGAGCAAATAGCCTCTGCGGTACGGGATGCCTTAAAAAAACACAACAGGACTTTACCATCAACCGGACTTATCCCTCTTTTTTCTCTCTCTCTTAAGTAAAAGAGAAAGAAGAACCCACCTCGGTCCGCATACCAATCCCGCCTCCCAAGAAAAGCCCGCACGTCATCAATGATCTTCTCCGCGATGCCGGGCGCAAGCACGACGCTATGAAGAGGCCGCTTGCGCCGTGGCAGACCAAAGGGGCGCCACTCGGTACCCCACGCGGTATGAACGACAAGACGACCTTCCTGTCCGCGCAACGCAGAATCTCGCGCCTCCGCAAGCAACGGTGCGAATAACGCACGATCGCGCGAGAGCGTCGTAAGCGTAACAGTTTCCCAAGGGTACCAGAAGCCATCTGCATAGCGCGCGTCTCGCGCTCGCGCTTCACCTTTTCAACAACAACAACAACGCTCAGAAGATGAGTTGAACAGCAAGCATTAGGAGGGAGAATCAGACAAACCTGCATCCATGCCCCACGGTATTTGAGCCAATGTACACCCGGACCAGCAACGAGTCTAAATAGCACATCGGCACTGCCGTTTTTATGTTGCGCGTATGCCGTCTCGACGCTGAGCTGGTGCGAGTGTGCCCAGGCTGGACGACGCGTCGTGCGTTGGTGGTGCGCGAGCCACGCGAGGAACCAGTCGTAAGCGCGGTCCTTGTTGTTGATTTCAAGCGTCACGAGGAGACGTCGGCGGAGCGCGACCGAGGCAAGGACCGCGCCGCGACGTAGGGCGGTTATGCCCACGCCCACGCCCTGTTTGTTGCGGGTGTATAGCCATCCCACATATATATGCGCGCTTGGCACTGTTTTTGCTCACCATCAAGCCGAAGCCAGCCTGGAAGTATGGGCTATGCTTGTCGGGGTAGTGAGCGAAAACGACTCTGATAATGCAGTATGCACGCACTTGTCGGCTGCGATAGAGCCGAGGAGCGAAGAACCCTGGGAAGAGGGGAGCATTCGAACGGTTTGGAGGAGGGATCCGAGCGGGAAGGAAGGACCGCCATACCCGGTCACAACGGTTTCATTCAAACGCAGTAGCATCACACATTTACTTCGACCACACTACATCATCTCCGTGCAACTCACTAACGCTCACACCCAATGTATAGTCTCACTGTGCTAGGCTCACTGCCCGGGATGCATAGAATCTATACGGGAGCAACGGGAGGTGTCGTATAGAACAGAGTTTGGTTGTATTCATGCGGTCGGGACAGATGTACGTAAAGGTGAAAATTACAAGTCGTCGTCTTCTTCCGGAAGGGGAACAGCCTCTGCCTAGGAGCATAACAGTCAGCTGAAAGATAGATTATAACAATAAACATAATTCGTACTGCTGCCAACTCCGCATTGTATTTCGCCATCAAGGCAGGATCAACGCTAACCTCAGCCGGTGCAAGTGCAGGAGCGGCGACAAAGTCGAGAGCCGGGTTGCTGAAACGATGGTAAACAGGTGGAATGCCACAGGGCCAAGACAGGTAACTGACCCAACCAATTTTCGAGCAAGCCACAAGAAGGGCTTCTCAAAGTTGTAATTGGACTTGGCAGAAATCTCGAAATATTGAATGCTCTTCTTCCGGTGGAAGGTTACGGTAGAGGTCTTGACTTTCCGCTCCTATGGTTTAACTTGAGTGGTTGCCCAAACATGTGGGACAGGTAAGCGTACCTTGACGTCGACCTTGTTTCCGCAGAGGACAATGGGAATATTTTCGCAGACACGCTCAAGATCGCGATGCCAGTTGGGAACGTTCTTATAGGTGATGCGGGCCGTGACGTCAAACATGATGATGCCACATTGGCCCTGGATGTAGTAACCATCGCGGAGACCACCAAACTTTTCTTGGCCGGCAGTATCCCAGACATTGAATATGATTGTGCCAAAGTTGGTGGAGAAAGATAGAGGGTGAACCTCAACTCCGAGTGTGGCTGTGATAGTGGCGCGCTGCATAAGCAACAAGAAAAGGAACGCGACGCGACAGGATTCCCTCAACACGCAAAAATAAGTTATACACACCGATGTATTTTTTCTCGAACTCTCCTGTCAAGTGGCGCTAGAAAAGGAAGGTAGGATGAGGGCTTGTCAAGGGCGTAGGGTAGGTGGCGAAAGCCAAAATACCTTGACAAACGTGGTTTTCCCTGTTCCACCGTCGCCAACTACGCGTCGCACACCGAGTATAGAATTAAACGTGGATGTTGTGAGGCGAGTAATGTTGGATCATGGATCGATCGCGCGAGAGAACATAGAGAACATGGATAGGACAGGTACGTTCGCTCGACCGTCAGAGATATCAGATGTGCCGATCAGAAGGCTTACCGAGGACAAGCTTGAAGGTGGGGATTTCGGAAGTAGTCATTGTAATAATCTAGAAGAAAGAGATAGAAAAAGAGGATGAAGGTAGAGAACAAGTGGCCCAACGAAAAGTTGCCAAGGACAGACGTGACTCGTGGAAATATCTTACTAAGCAGAGCCAACTTTTGTTGAATCTAATCTCCGAGTCACGCATACGCCTGCACCATCCCACTCCACACTGGCACGATCCTCGACCTTTAAACATGATAATAGCAGCTTCCGACCAAATTTCGACCTTGGTAGAATGAGGACCTAAAATGTCTGTCTAGATTACGCGTTTCATGAGAATCCTTGGAGCAGATCCTTGAGAAGGGTAGATTACTACGTATTCTGTGACGTGCCCATGTCGATCGCATTCGCATAACTACGTGCTGTCAGCAGGTCAAGTTTATCGGCACAAACGTGTGCCGGCGGTCGTTGAATATGTTGTGTGGGCATTTGGCGGACCTTGAGAGGATGACGCAAACGGCATCCAATGCCGTAAGTGCCGAACAGTCTGACAGTCCACGCTAATTTCTGGCCGAGGGGGACAAGAACAGGTACCCATGAGCCTCTTATATATGCCGTTTATCAATCGAGCATCCCCACTTGCCGTCTACTATGTCTCACAATCCCCTCCACGCTAGTAGTCCGGTCCCTGTGTCCACCAATTCCCCTCATGGCATAGTCACCCCAGTGCATGAGAAGCAGGAGAAGCACACTGGCCAAGCCGGAGCGTCCTGGAATGCCAATGAACAGCAGGTCCTCCCGCAGAATCGTTTGTGGATAGTATTTCCTGGCCTCATGTGTTGTGTCTTTTTGGCCGCTCTGGACCAGGTTCGCTCTCAATTATGTCCCTTTTCCACTGACCGCCGGTTCACCCATTACAACAGACCATCGTTGCAACTGCTCTACCAACCATTGTCGAACGTCTTGGCCAGGGTAAAAATTACAGCTGGGTCGGAAGGTATTCCTTCTTTCTTCTTCCTTGCCCGGTTTGATTCCCATCTTTTTTCTCAGCTCCTACCTCCTCGCGGCCAGCGCGCTCGCTCCATTGTACGGAAAGTTATCCGATCTCATTGGCAGAAAACCCGTTCTTTACTTTGCTATCTTGTCGTTCTTGGTAAGTGATGTAACTGCTCCCCATCTGTACGCTCACCTGAAGAACATTTCAATAGTTGGGTTCTGCGCTTTGTGGCGCCGCAAAAAGCTTGACTTGGCTAATTATCTGTCGGGCCATCCAAGGAATCGGTGGAGGTGGCCTCATCCAGATTGTTCAAATCATCTTGTCCGACATCGTTTCTCTACAAGAGTACGCAGTCCTCCTATCACCTTTCACTTCATTGGCTGACCTACCTATTCACTCAAGTCGCGGCAAGTACGGTGGTCTTGTTGGTGCAACATGGGGAATTGCAAGGTGAGTGCTACGCGAATTGGATTTGGCGTGCTCCCAACCGTTTCTCGTTTCTAGCGTAGTTGGTCCCCTTCTTGGGGGCGTCTTGACTGACCATGTGTCCTGGAGATGGTGAGAAAATTCTTATTGGTCGTTGCATTGAGAACGCTAATCTTGTCCTTTTTCAGGTGCTTCTGGATTAATTTGTACGCACAAATAATTCCTGTTACACAACATGGCCCAATGAGTCCATAGACCCACCGGTGGTGTTGCTGGTGCCCTTCTGTTCTTTTTCCTCAACCTGAATCCCCACAAAGGGAGGACGCTTCAGGAACACATGAACGATTTTGATTTCGCAGGATTGGGCCTGTTGCTAGCTGGCACAGTCTGTTTCCTTATAGGTCTGAACAGCGGCGAAACTAGTTGTATGTCGGACCAACGTTCAAGACGTTCATGTTCTGACGATCTATTGTAAGGGTCATCTGCAGAGACCATTGCTCTCCTGTGTGTGGGATGCACACTTTTATTTCTCGGTTCGATCAACGAGATTGTGACTTCGCGGTCACCCGTCGTTCCCCCTCGCCTATTCAAAGTGGGTCATTCACCCCACGTTAATGTACACATCATTGCTGAGGCTTCAACGCAGACACGCACCACGGGCATCATTTTGATTACGTGCTTCATTCACGCTCTCACATTCTTTGCAGGTATACACCCACTAAACCTTCCTGGCTACTGGCGCTAATATATACTATCTCATAGGCGCTTTCTATCTTCCGGTATATTTCCAAGCCCTTGGATCATCTGCGACCGGCGCTGGAGTTAGGTGAGAGCGATACCCGGTGCTTTGGCTGTGTCCCCGCGACTAGTGCGCTTTCAAGAATGATTCCGTTCTCTCTGAGCGCCTCTGTAACGTCAATTATCTCAGGTGTCTTGGTTACCCGCATTGGAGCATATCGTGGCGTCATATGGGTTGCTTGGGCTCTCATGGTCCTCGGATGGGGTTTGATGAC
Organism: Russula aff. rugulosa BPL654; assembly: GCA_022496225.1. Classification (NCBI taxonomy): domain Eukaryota; kingdom Fungi; phylum Basidiomycota; class Agaricomycetes; order Russulales; family Russulaceae; genus Russula; species Russula aff. rugulosa BPL654. The sequence continues at coordinate 77,638 of WTXE01000070.1, read as the reverse complement.
CACCTTGGATGACAAATCTAATACGTAAGAAGATGCCCTTTCGTTATCTGAACCCGCTAATCTTCTATGTCAAAGAGCGGAGAAGGTGCTCTACCCACTTGTTACAGCGTCTGGAGTCGGTTGTCTATTTCAGGTATAACATTTCCCGCTTGCAGTCAGACTCGGGGTTGCTGACCCGTTTTCAGATCCCCCTGATTGCTCTGCAAGCTGCTATGCCTCTCAAGGATATGGCTACGTCTACAGGTACCTTTGGCTTCCTCAGGTGTGCGCGGCTGGAGTGCCTTGGTGAAGTTCATCTTTGACTTGTATGCCAGGACGATGGGTGGTACAGTTGGCATTGCCGTCGGACAGGCCCTGTATACGAGTATTCTCAAGAAGAAGATTAACAAAATTCCAAACCTCAGTGGATTTGATACTTCACCTGGAGCATGCTCGAGAGCGTGCGGGCGCTTAAAACGCTCCCAGTAAGTAGTGATGCATTTAGTTCTGAGCTGTCTGGTCTAAACTCACCATCTTTGTAGCAACCTGAACGGGGGGAAATTATCCACGCTATACGAAATCTCTGGCTGCGATATGGATTTTCAACACGCCCGCTGTTGGAGTAGGGTTCATCATGGGTGAGTAGCCAACGCATACCATCCACTCGGACAACAGCTGACGTTGACCCGATGAATAGTTCTTTTCCTGAAGGCATACTCACTTAAGCGGATGACAATCCAAGCACGCGGAAGGGCGGATACGGAGGCCGCAGCTAGCGACGGACCCAATGGGGCGCCAGCAGAGGCAGAGGCAGAGGCAGATATTTCAGACGAAAAGTCAGAGAGGCACGAAGCAACGATATCAGTGGACTCTAAAGAGCAAGATCGCAAGTCTGCTGACAGCGCTGACAAGAATCCTCATGCAGGTGCATAGGAGAAGGTATGACCGGAAGAGGGTGATGACCTATGAAATGAACGCAAGCGAGATAGCATGCCAGATTACGGATAACCTTAGTTGGATATGATCAAACACAAAGCGCTATAATTTCACATTTTTCATGACTTCTTTACGCTTGCGACTTTGTTGCGCATCTTTGCGTTGTTTTGGCTCCTGCGGAGTAACACGGCTACCGTATAAATTCCGTTCCAAACAGAGTTCTCGAAACAATCATCAAATTAGTTATCACACGATGACCTCTGAGTCTACCGTGACAGACGACGACTTCACGAGCATCCCGATTCTGAATTATGTGCTACTCTCCTCTTCAGACACTCGGCCGGTCTTTATCCGACAGCTCCAAAACGCGCTCATCAACGTCGGCTTTCTATATCTGGAGAATGCCACGCCCGTACCCGATCGTGCCCAGCTCTTCGACGAGGTGATCGCGTACCTGCCCCGCATCTTTGCACTCCCGCAGGAACGCAAAGACGCGATGCGAATGATCAACTCTCCTTGCTTCCTCGGGTATTCCCGTCTTGGCGTTGAGAGGACTGGAGGTGCCGCGGATCAACGAGAACAATTCGATTTTGCGACGCCTTTTGAGAATGCATGCGTACCGGGACAGCAGCCGGAGTATGTGCGTCTTTGGGGTCCGAATCAGGTGGGCATCGGTGTTTTTATTTTATTTTGGTCTTTTTTTTTTCTGGCCTTCTTGAAATGGAATGGGACTAGTACTTCTCTTGCTATCCCGTGGACCCGTACACTTGGCCCAACACTGGCACCATCATCATCTTATCCGTGCCGTGCCGTGCCGTGCCAGTCAAGCGATCTTCACTTCGATTCAATTATGAATGATCGTGATCAATGATCATGATGATTATTATCGGCGGCGTTTTGTCTTTTTACAGTAAATCGCAATATAGGTTTTGGTGGGTTTGGAATGATCTGATCTGATCTATGATTTGATTGATGTACTGGCACTGGCATGGGAGATCTCCATGATGGAATGGAAGATCTAGAACAAAATTCGCTGACCCTGATCATCATCATGCATCATCGCATCATCTCCACTGTGCAGTGGCCGGAAGAGGAGGACTTGCCAGGTTCAAGACGACGTTCTTGCGGTACCTAAAGGCCGTCGAGAATCTGAGCAACGAGTTTACTGAGCTCGTAGCTGAGGCGTTGGGGTTGCCTTCGGACGGTCTAGCGCAGTTCTACGGTTCTCGCGATCGTATTCAACATCGCTCAAAGGTGCGTCCGAGCGTTGTTCCCATATACTATATACACGTACTTGAAAGGTGTCGCCGAGCTGATCTGTGCTTGTCTTTTTGGACCTAGATCGTCAAATATCCGACGCGAGATGAAGTCGCTTCGGAACAGGGTGTTGGCCCTCACTGTGATGGAGGGTTTTTAACCTTCGTAAGCCTAATGATTATATACCCCTGATTTTTCTTTACCTTTTTTTTTTACCCTTTTACCGCATCACTGTGTCCGTGTACATCTATAATGGGATTCTTACCCTAATGTGGCGGATCGGCGGTGTTATTCATTTAGCTGCTACAAGCATCGGATCACGCGGACGGCTTGCAGGTTCAGAATGTATCAGGAGAATGGATCAACGTGCCCCCACGCCCGTATACGTTCGTCATTAATATCGGCAAAGGTACGCACGCTGCCGCTATACGCTCTCACATCCCGCTGCCTCCCTCCTTTTCCATTTCACGTAGGGTGCTTGTGTTGACCTTGCGCCGTAACGTCGCCATTAGGGTTAGAGAAGGTCACTCAAGGCCTCGCACGGGCGACATCGCATCGCGTGCTAGCCCCTGCTGCAGGCACCTCGCCGCGGTATTCAATTCCATTCTTCCAGAACCTTGCGCAGGACGTGCGACTCAATGAGCATGTGTTACAATGTACGTTCTCTCTCTGATTCTCCTCCCGATGCACACGAAGATATTTTGCTTATCTGCGGCTTTATGCTGTTGGACAGTCCCTCCTGAGGTGCTCAAGCTCAAAGGACGTCGTGGCGAACTCGACCAGACAGAGTGTGAGTAGAAGGTGCTCCGTCTTGTGTGGGTGCCAAGGTAGATCAGTGGCTGATTGATATTCGGTTACGCGCGCAGCTGTGAATTGCTCTGAGTACGATAGTCTATCCGCTGGGCAAGTCCACCTCTTCAACCGAATCAAGTACGTGTCCTGCCTTCCGACCCCGGGGGTTGATTCCTCGGCAGTCGCGTACCGTGCTGACGGGAAGTGGGATAACAGGAGTCACCCAGACGTAGCTGAGAGACATTATCCCGATCTGTTCAAGCAATTCTTCCCCCATGGACTGCCAACGCACGAAACGGTGTTCTAAGAGCCTGTGGAGAGTATGGGAAGAGAAGAGAAGCCACGAAGCATCCATGCAGCTTTCGTAACGATTCTATTTGTATTAACATTTTTAGGAGTGTAACGCGAGTATTCACCGCTACCTTGATCCGAGAATGGGGACATACTCGAGAGAGAGTAAGGGACGTGAACTGAAAAGGTTTTAGAAAATAAACCTGCACTCAAGTGGTCGTATGGCCCTCGAGGTTAGGCTCGTATCCCGTCATATGAGAGATCGAAAGCATGTCGCACTCTGTATCATTTGGGCTACTCCAGGGACAACCGGATCCCGCGGAAGATAGTGTCACGAAAGTAAGCTCCTGGATGACAGCTGATTTCGATCAGATCACGATCTGGAGCTTCGGGCAGCCTACGGTATAAACTCACTTGTAACTTGGCACCTTACCTCCTGTTCTGTTGCGCAAGCAAATGGCCCTTCCACGACTGCGGTCCCGATAGAAGGTTTCTAGCGGTCCTGATCCGGGTTGAGCTCGTTTGGTGGCGAAGGAGGCGTGAGGACCGGTCACGCACAAAGCGTTTGCGAGTGGTCCTGTGGTCGATCTTCGCCAACTTGTTTAGAAATAAACGCGTTTGTGGCGCCCGTTGCTTCCTCGAGCGGGGTTGAATCAATACGGATACTATAGCCGCACGGGAACGGATGGAGATGGGAGCCGCCGCACAACATCCGCGAAGAACTCATGACTAAGCGCTCGCGCCAAAGCCAGGTACCATGAGGTCGCAAATGGGCGTCCAACAAGATGATCGCATCGAGTTGATTTCGATTAAATAGGAGATGTGGAGACAAGGCATCGAAAGCGCCCCCGGAGGGTGCTCGAATTAAACCGAAATGAAATCATATGGTCAGTAACTGGCCCGGGGAAAGGGGAAGGCCAGCTGCCTCACGGAGCCCGCCCGAATCCGTCGCACTGATAAAAGATTTGGCGAAGTGTTTACATGAGTGCGTCGCTATTGGATATAGTTTCAGGGCTTCGGCGCCACATAACGCCCGCGCCTCAGGCAGGACGAGACTGGTAAGGTATGAGACTCGACCCTGGGTTCGGCGTAGGTGTCAATTTTCGGAATAGGAATGATGCTGGGTCGACTCGGCTCTGGCCGATGTTTGTCAACTTCTCCGTGGACCCGGGGACCAGGGGTGGTTTGCCTCGACAGTGTCTCGACTTTAGGAACACAGATCGAGGGGGTGAACGGCGAGGAACGGGGGGCTGTGTTTTTGCTGTGAGTGCACTGGGTGGGGTCTAGAACGAATGGTAGCATGGTGACAAGCAGACAAATACGTCGGGGGGAGACCGTGAGTGAGGGATGCTTTATAAAAAGGAGCAAATCACGGAGCGCCGTTGGAACTTGCTAGGGTTGGGTCATAGTTTGATAAAAGGAGGAGGATGCCTTGCACGTGCCAAGCCAGAGTACTCGCTGGCCACAACCGACGCGGCTTTTCTCACACTTCCCTCTCTCTCCTCTAAACATCATGCCGGTCTCACCTGCCACCCTTCCTCTACACCAAGATCCCTATCCACAGCCTCAAGTAAAACTATGTTCCTCATGTCGCTCTCCCCTCTCTTTAGACCAAGACCCCGCCCACTTTTTCCCTGATTCAGACGCAAGCGATCATTTAATGTTGTGTCGCCCCTGCAAGGAACGCTATCTCCTTCAGACAATCCAGCAGCAAATCCTTGATTTGTCGCCGTATTCTGCCATTCCCCAAGATCCGCCTCCATTACATCCATATCCCCCCCATCCAACCAACAACGACGCCCCTCATGACCCCTCCATCGACGGCTCCATCACGGAACATGCCCCGATGATAGAAAGTTCGCCATCCGAGCAACTCTCAACCCACATATTGCCCTCTGACCGACCTTCACTCCCCAAAGTAACCCATGAGTCCCTCGTCTCTTCCGCCCCCAGCAAACGCGCCAAATTAGCGATCAGTGCGCCTCTCGCACCTGATGGACTCCGCTCGGCTGTTTCCCCCACGCACTCGGTTTCGCCGTCAGTGCGATCAAGTGACACGCACCTGCAACATTCACCTACGCCAGACCCATCCATCGACATTACGCGAATTCGTGTACGATCACAAGGTCACCACTGCCTCTATCCTGGTGCAACCTTCCAGGGTACTCAGAAGAGCGGCCGTAATAGCTATGATGTAACAGTCTCCATAGTGGTGCGTTGATTGATCCCGTCAAAGGCTATGATGATCTAATCGAAGCCTCGTGTTACCAGGATGTCGACTTCTCTTCCTCTTTCCTCTGTGGTTACCTCTGTATTCGGGGGTTAACAGACGACTGGCCGGAGCTCACGACCTACTTTGATGCAGAAATCATTGGCAGTCGTCATGGCTTTTTGACCAGGGGGTGGGGTGCCGACGAGGAGGGCGACATGGTGCATTGGGCACGTTTCCCAGCCTTTCGCCACGTTAAGAACAAGCTCAAGGGCCCACACCTGACCATGGACGGTTCCCCGGGTGCCGTGTTTATGCGATGGAAAGAGCGTTTTCTGGTCCCTGACCACCGAGTACAGGATATCAATGGAGCGAGCTTCGCAGGTAATCCACCATTAACCTTATATCCAGACTATGTTCTCAAAACCATCTCCACCACAACCAGGCTTTTACTACGTTTGCGTTGATTTCAATCCTCATCCGCAGTCATCAACAACTTGCACTCGCCAATCATCCATCATTCGGGAGGACCCGGATGCGCCACCACTATCGACACCTAAAGCAGAATCCTTATCTAGCACGAGGGGTTCGGTTCTCCATGAAGAGAATGCAAGTTCACAGCGCGCTCCAATTGTTGGTACACGCTCAGGTCCAGGAGTGGCTACCATGAGCGGATTTTACTTCCACCAAAACTCAGAGCCGTAAGTGACTGGTTGATCAAGATATCACGTATGTTTACGGAGCATTCGCAGATACCAGCAGTTGTCTCTCCAGCACGTTCCAGAAAGCGTCAGTACGAGCTTCGAGCTACGATGAGTTTCCCTCCGTGGGACGTCTTGTCCACAAAAGGATGTCTCTCCTGTTCCTGTTTGTCTGTTTATCTCTGGTTGGTACAACCACTCCTCACTTCTTCTTCCTTTACCTTCCACTTTTGAATCTCTGTCTGTACTCACCCCCGTCTTGTAGTTTTTGTATCACTTCGTATGATATCCAGGCAGTGTCAATTTTCCAATGCATTCAATTTTCTAAGTGAGATCCGTCGTGGGCTTCTCGATCCTGGAGTTTCTGCTTTTTCCTTTTTTTTTTCGGGGGATCTCATTGGTTAAAAATGCCAATACAGTAAACTTTGTCCTATAATGAGATGTACGCGCACACACTTGTTGCCTATGGCCACCGCGTATAACATATCCGAGTCGGCAAGTGTCGACACTGCCGAGCCACCCGAGCGATACACTGTTGGCCCCTGTTGCTCTCAGGCAACTCCAGTGCCGTCCCATGCAATCGATTTGATGACTCTCCAAGCATCACCTTAGGCTCTTGCTAAAAGGGTGTTGCCATTTGGCAGCCTTTGACGAAGCGTCAAAGGCTCATACTGTATTGCCAAAGGCCACAAGCTATGATACGGCCACATACTGCCCACATCGACGCCACCCGCTAAGCGAAAAAGTGCCAAATTTGGCTTAGACTTATTTGTACGATAAACAAATTATCCTAGCAACAAAATTCGAAAACGCGACTATGTATCAATACGAATTTAGCGGTAACATATCCGAAGTCGGCAGAGGTTGCTGAATGACGTTACTGTAAATTGAAGACTCGGGCGATAGCGGGATAATATTAATGGTGATGACGATGACTGCGCGGGCCCCATATGGACCTGTCGCAATTGTCAAATCGATTCCGAAAAACTCTGTCCCGTCTTCTTCTTCTCCCACTACGTACACCCTGAGAGGATCCCAGAGGGGTGCAACAGAGCAGGACACCATCAAAAAACCGTATGACGTCGGCCAAGTCGGCCAAGGTCCAGTCATCAGGCGCAGGCGCTGAGTCCGACGACGACGCGCTCCGACCGGAGACGGAGGAAACGACATGCATCGTCATCATCGGGGGAGGGTAAGTTTCTCACTGGCTTCTTGCGTCATTTCCATCGTCACTTACCGAGCGAGGCAATTTAACAACCCAAAAAAAAACACGACCTTACCGGTCTATTGGTCTACCGGTCACTTTTATCCGCAATCATTGAACGCGTTTTGCGTCTTGGAAGTCCCGCGGGCATCGCGGCTGCGATTACATTGAAGGAGGACTTGGGGTATGAAGGCTTTACGGTATGTACTGTAACACTGTCGCCAAACCCAACGCCGCCCCTCATTGAGCCCGGTGTTTATACATGCATGTTTACCCACACCGTGTTTTGTCAACTTTCTCTCCCCGCCCTCAACACCATTATCCCTCGATGATGTTGGGTTTTTAGATATATGAACAGGCGCAAGAGGGCGTGGGAGGCGTATGGAGGGTACGTATGTTCAGACTCGGGCCTCGCTTGGCAAGTTTCAAGAAAAGAAACCGTTTTAACATTTTCGTTCGCGCGCTTTCCCGCCCTTCCCCCTCTGAATTGAACCTGAAACAAGGATAACACCTATCCGGTACGTAAGCCTGTCCCCGATTTGAGGTAGAAATAAAGCTGACCGTTGGGTGTTAAATAAACCAAAGGGATGCGGGTGTGATATTCCGGCACACTGGTATTCCTTCTCCCGTGCGCTGAACCCGAACTGGGGAGCGTGTTATGCGTCACAGCGCGAGATCCGCGCATACTGGGAGGCGCTGTGGGCGCGGTACGGTCTACGCGCGCACACGCGCTTGGGCACAGAGGTTGTACGCGCTACATGGGACGCCGACGCACAGCATTACACCGTCGTGCTCGAGGACGTGACGTCGAAGGCCTGTCGCACGGTCTCGGCCAAGGTCGTCCTCAGCGCCACAGGGGGATTCCAACAGCCGCGAATACCGGAAGATTTACTTGGGTTGGAGACGTTCCTAGGTGACAAGTGGCACTCGTCGAATTGGCGCCATGACGTGTCACTCGCCGGGAAGCGCGTCGGCGTCATCGGGAACGGGTGCTCTGCGTAAGTTTTGCTTTCCGGCCTTTTCATCCCCGAGTCTGCACACACACATACACACGCGAACAAGCGCTCGTAATCTCTTATGTGTATGGGTCGGGGATTGTGTTGAACAGCGGTGACCTGGTCGTTTTAAGTGCACAGTTCGTGCCACAGATTTCTGCGGACTCCACGGTGGAAGTAATAAACTTTTGCCGCAGCCCACAATGGTATACGGAACGAGTAAGTCCGAAGTTTGACACTAGTGGCACACGCGCGGTTGAACAGAATCTTTCTTCGGTGCTTTCAGACCCAGTACGATCATCCCAGGTGGGCTAAATGGGCTTTTGCACACGTCCCATTCGTGATGCGGGCTTACCGCGCGTTCCTTATGGTCAAGGTGAGCCATGACAGGCATCTTCGCAGTCGCTGTTCCTAGGAATGCGTATTGAATGACGGCTCGCAGATAGACCTCAACTACTTTTTTATCGGCCGGCCCGATTCACAGTTACGAGAAGTAAGTTCGTGAATAGGACCTCGAATAGGAGCCGGAAAGCGAACTTACCATACTGCTGGGAAGGAATTGACAAAATATATGACATGGAAGGCGCCAGAGAGGTACCACAGCAAGCTCATTCCGCAGTTCCGTACGCCCGCTCGTAATGTTCTGTTCAATATGGATTAGCTGAACCACATTGTCCGCCTAGCGCCGGGATGTAAGCGCATCATTGTTGACCCTGGTTACCTGGAGTGCCTGCACCGTCCTAACGTGACTTTGAGCTATGATGCTATCAAAAACATCGTGCCGGAGGGAGTGCGACTGGAAAGTGGTGAAATCGTCCAACTTGACGTGCTGATTTTGGGTACCGGTTTCTCACTGGTACGTCACTCGTCATATGAGAAAGGCCCCACAGACAATTTCCGGTGATGTTGACATTTAACAGCTGCCACCTCGCCTGGAGATCTTTGGAACTGGAGGTCTTCGGCTTCTTGACTATTGGAAGTCAAAGGATGGCCCCGAAGCCTATTATGGAATCGCAGTGCCGAACTTTCCCAACTTTTTCATGTTTCTCGGTATGTCCACGGTACTGGTTCTGCGGTACCCATGAAACAGATTTGACACTCCTGTGGGCGCAGGGCCAAACACCGGAGGTGGACATGCGTCAGTCCTCTTCAACGAGGAAGTGCAGGTGCGTCAAACCCAGCCCAAGTGTCTCGTCGTACGCGTCACTTAGTACGCGCTTGTCAGATCCAGCACACGATGCAACTGATCAAACCTATCATCACGGGCGCTGTGCGCTCATTCGCGGTGTGCGAAGAAGCGAACTCAAAATACAACTCGTGGTTGCAGAAACGGCTCGTCGGGACGGTGTGGAATTATTGCAACTCGTACTATCGCCGTGAGAGCGCCAACGGCAAAATTTTCGCAACGTTCCCAGGGCCAGTGAGTCTGTTTTGGTGGCTGGCGCGGCGGCCACGTTATTCGGACTACGAGGTCGTTGGCGGGGAGCGGTGGCGACGTGCAGAGAGGCAGCGAGAGGGCATTTGGACGGTTTTGAAATTGATTGGGATAATGATTGTAGTAGTTCGAGTGTGGGACGCTTTACATCACTAGAGTTAAGCGCCTGTTGGCGGACTTGGCCGGTCAAGGGTAGCTGTCCCGTCTTGCTTGCCATTGACTATTATTCAACGTCTGCAAAGCGGGCTAATATTCCCTTCTCTCTTTCTCCTTCCCTTCCCTTCCCCTTCGCCAAAACATGTCCGCACACACTCACGGTGGCTCCAGTTCAACCCAGAACATCGTTGGCGTCCACTACCGCGTTGGCAAGAAAATCGGCGAGGGCTCCTTTGGTGTCATCTTTGAGGGTCAGCTCTTCGCCTTACGTCAATTCCGAGGCCCTACCTGACCCCCCGGCTTCTCTCGCCACAGGTGTTAACCTTCTCAACTCTCAGAACGTGGCCATCAAGTTTGTGCGCAGCGTTTACTTTTTGTTTCGTCCTCTCAATTCATTTCTCACTCTGACGCGCAAATATTTGGATCCTGTAGGAGCCCAGAAAGGCGGAAGCTCCTCAACTTCGCGATGAATGCCGGTCGTATCGCATACTAGCGGGATGCTGTGCGTTCTGTTGACCTTTTTTTTTTACGTGCGCATATCGTCCTGACTGAAGACGCCCACCGCGCGCAGTGGGCATTCCGCAAATATACCATTTCGGTCAAGAGGGTTTGCACAATATCTTGGTTATTGATTTGTTAGGGCCCAGCCTCGAGGACTTGTTCGATATGTGTGGGCGGAAATTCACGATCAAGACAGTGTGCATGGCTGCGCGGCAAATGGTGCGTTACCCGACGCGAAACTTGGGCCCGTGCCTCTGTGCCTCTGAAACGAGTATGGGCTTAGATCTCGCGTGTGCAAACAATACACGAGAAGAATTTGATCTACCGCGATATCAAACCTGATAACTTTCTCGTTGGTCGACCAGGGACTAAGGCTGCCAACGGTACGCGTCTTCTTACTCTCGTCTCGTCTCGTATGCGCACGTGGGGCACTCACTCACTTTGATTGCTAAGTGGTACACGTCGTGGATTTTGGGATGGCTAAGCAATACCGTGATCCAAAAACAAAGCAACATATCCCGTATCGCGAACGCAAAAGCCTGAGTGGAACTGCGCGATACATGAGTATTAATACTCACCTCGGCAGAGGTGCGATCATGGCTCACTTGATCTTAATTCTATCTTCTGATTCCACCGAATAGAACAATCGAGGCGTGATGATCTCGAGTCTCTGGGCACGTCTTTATGTACTTCTTCGTGGAAGCTTACCCTGGCAAGGCCTCAAAGCAGCAACGAATAAACAGAAGTACGAAAAGATTGGTGAGAAAAAGCAGACAACACCCATAAAAGAACTCTGTGAAGGCTATCCCGGTAAATCATTTGGCAAACTTCACGAGTCTATTTGTCTATTTCTGATCCGTGTCGCGCAGAGGAGTTCGGTATTTATCTGAATTATGTCCGGAAACTTGGCTTCGAGGAAACGCCCGACTATGACTTCTTGCGTGAACTTTTCTCCAAAGTGATGAAGAACAATAACGACGTTGACGATGGCGTTTATGATTGGAATCTCTTAAACTGTTGTCGTCCCTTTAATTCTGCTTCTCCGACTTGTACTAACTATCTCACCCAGCTGGTCGTGGTTGGGAAGCCGCAGTGGTATGTTCTATTATTGGTCCTATCCAACATCCAACCAAATGATCATCTCACCCTCTCGCCTTCTTAGCAGAGCAAAAACCAAATGCTTTCCCAAACTCAGAACACCGCACCTCCGCATACACCTCAACCAGATCGCCGAAGAGATCTTCAACGCCGCGAATCAGAACGTCGCAGAACATCCAAGGTAAGACACCGAGAGTCTCTTTGACAGTTGGACGATGTTCTTAGAGAAACTGCAAGGCACAGCCAATGCTTGCCCCTGTTGGCAGCAATACTCCGGGACTATCCACCCCGCTTTCAGCTGCAGCGCAGGTCAATGTCCCCGTAGCGGCGATGCATCGTAGCGGCCACAACACGAGCCCACAACATCCATACGCAGCTGGTGGCTTCGAATACCCACGCGGAGAAACAACAGAAGACGCCTACAACCAGCAACCGTATGGTCGAGCTTCGCCCATGATGGCCGCTGCAGCACCGCCGGCTGTCAGTCAAGTACGCGCACGGGCGGGTGACGTTGGTATGTCGCATGACAGAACTGCTCAGGGCGGCGAGCCGCCACAGGAGAAGAGTGCCTTTTGGAAGATCCTGACATGTAACTGTGGCTGAGCAGAACCCTCTCCCTTTTTTGACACACCCCACCCTTTCAGCTCTCATACACGAGGTTTAATCCCGGAGATCTAACCCCCGCCCTTTTTTTGTCTACGGCTTTCCCATGCTGCATGATTTCCCATTTGCATCCATTTTCCTTCTCATTATCCGTCCTTCCTTAGATATACCCCTTACCTCTCTAATTGGTCCATAGCTGGCGTACGTCTCATGGATGCTGGACGCTGGCTCTAATTCAGATTACGGCAACTACTTGCGATCATCATTATGTGTGATATAAAGTACGGATGATAGACCCCTGGGCCCTGGGACAATGGCAGTTGTTAAACAACCTTTGACAACATTTCATTTGGGTATGACGGTTACTCTATCGTAACTGTAAGGTGCCGTACCTAGGAACCAACCTAGGTACTGTAGTAAAACAAAGCAATAACGTGATTCGAAAACAAGAGAGCATAAAGCATAGCGACAAATTACAAATCGTGGTATCGAAGGCATGTATGGAGATTGCTTGCTTATCAACAAGAATGAGTATTACACTGTACAGGCTCCAAGTCCTTCCTAGCGTGGCGTTCTATGGGCATGATCATGACTGAATAATCTTCCCACCTTAACGCCATCCTCCGCCCCTCTGCCTATGCCCATGCCCGGCATAACCCCGACCCGGGCTCGAAGTACGGCTGTTCTGGCTATCATGACGACCGTGTCGGCGCTGTCCGCCGGCCGCAGCAGCAATACTATCGCTCGGCGTTGGCGTCGTCCACTGTACCAGCTCGTCACGGTCGCTGGGTGTAGGCGAACGAACAGTGTACCCCTCATCTTCGGCCGGAGCTTGCGCCGGGGCTGGGGCTGAAGCCGAGGTCTGGCGCCATTCGTGGGAGCGCGGAGGCGGAGGTTGATGTTGTTGGGATGGGATGGGATGGGATGGAACTGATGATGATCGCGCGGACGTGCTTGTTCGGCTTGTGCTCATAGACTGGTGGATGGGTTGAAGTGTGTCGATGGCTATTTGGTTGTGAAGATGACGATGATGGTGCAGTTGTTGTTGTTGTTGCTGTATTGGTGATGTCGGCGGGCCGTGTGTGGATGTGCACGGTATTTGCATTTCCGTGTGCGTGTGAATAGGGACGAGAATGTGTGGACGGAGATGAGGTAGAGTGTGGGTATGGGTATGGGTGTGATGATGATGACGATGATGATGGGTGTGGGCTCTGCGGTGGTGGGTATCCTTGAGAGTGGTACGAGTCGAAGGGGGAGGCACTGCTGGCGTCGGCGCTGACTCGGGAGGTGCCGCCGCGGGAGTAAAGGGCATTGCTTGGTCCCAAGAAGACTGTCCCCACCCGTCTGGGTTAGGTGGATAACAGTGTCTTTGGTTGGGAGGTCGACTCCCTGAATAACCTCCCCGTGACCCACCACGCCCACGCCCCCGGTAGGGGCGGAAGCCACCTCTGCCGTACTTGGGGTCCTGAATCCCGATCGAAGATAAGATTTTAGCTTGTGATGATTGGGATGTGAGACGTACCGGCTGCCTATTATTCCCCCAGCTTTCTTCATATTGTGGCTTGTTGGATTCCGAGGGAGTGTAATCGTCACGAGAAGTCCACTCGCCGTCGCCTACTGGGGGTTGAGGCGGATATGGCGCAGTTGAGGGAAATGCGGTGCTACTGGGCACAGGGACCGGAGGAGCAGGAGGATTGGCACGTATTCTTTCCAGTTCCTCCGAAAGTCGATTAATGGGTCCCAGAATACGGTTCTCCGACTTCTCCAACATATTCTCGAACTTGCCCTTCAATTCGGAAGCCATGTTGTTGCATATGTTCTCGACCCTCTGCATATCCTTCTTCGAGGACTGGACAGTTTGAGACAAGTTCCGAATCTCATCGCGAAGATGTGCATTTCCCTGCACCAACTCGTCGTTCTTCTTATGGAGAGTTTGGGATAAGTTCCGAATCCTATCGCGAAGGTCTCTATTGTCCTGCGACAACTCGTCGAGCTTCCTATTTTGCGCCGCCACTGTGCCTGTGAGTGTGTCGATCATCGCCTGGAGACGCGAACTTTCGAGTGCAACTGTGGAGGACTGAGTCGATCGCGGAGCAAGGCTGAAACTAGGAGGCGATTCTGAATTCCTGGCATTCATCTAGACGTCCGCTCAAATTAGTAGGGAGGATCCACTCTACGGATGATGCCACACACCCTCCGCCTCCTTCCTGGTCGCACGACTCCGTCAGAAGTTCGTTTACGCTTCATAGAGTCGATCGCCACATCGGTGGAACGCTGGAATGTCGCTGGTGCTGACGATCTCGACTTGGCACATTCAAATTCTGTTAACGTATTCGTAAGTACCCTAGCCTGAGTAATGGGGACTTACCTCGTGGGGGAGTTTCTGACTCCACCAAGGTATTACTAACGCTGTCCTCGGTAGGTGGTGATCCCCAATCACCCCCATCTCGAGGGGGGATGACATGTCCATAGCGTAGGATGATCCGAGGGTCTTGGTGGTTATGAGTCAAGGAGTCAAGGAATTAGAGACACAGGTATATCCTATAAGGCGTGTGGCACGTACAGCCACCCCAGTGGACGTTGGCCTATCATACCAACCAGGCTTGATATGGGATGCGTTATTCAGGGGCTGGCAGTGCGAGTATGACAGCGCTACAATTGCACGTTTTTGTCCGATTAGACTGAAGACGTTGTCACCTGACGCTCGGCGGCTAGGATCGTCTCCTCGTCTGGAGACGTCTTCTTGCTGAGATGAAATTCGTGCCATGTGCTTTGTTCTAGGACTTCTTGTAGAAGGTGATAGCTTCTGAGGAGTGGATGCCTGCCTCGGCAAGGTGCACGAAACAATGACCTTTACGACATTCCTTGCAGTGCAGGATAGCGACATTTTGTACAGCATGAGGCTGCGCTAGGCTGGCGTAACATAGAGAACCACCCTGGGCACGAAGTTTTACTAAAACGGGCCGTAAGAAGCCGCAAGATGACAAATCTCGTACCTTGTTGACCTCTGCTCGCCACTGTTGGATCGCTATTCCTGCCTCGAAAACACTCGTCACATTGTTATTCAAGATTCCACTACTATGTGTCAGACGGTTGAGAGTGCAAATGTGATGGACAATGGCCGAGAGGTAGAACTCACCAGTCCACGACCTCGTCAAATTCGTCAACCCCACCAGCTTTGAGCGCGCGCACAGCCCGATTATAATCGCCACATAAAATTTGCAAGGGCCAGCACTGCACGGGTTCCATAAGTCTCCCACAAGCGCAAGAACGCCCTTCCACACAGCACCCTGGACAGATATGCAACCCATCACTGATGCTCGATGGGCTTTTGGCCGAGAGTGAACAATGTTTGCAGCAAAAAAGCTAACAAAGATGTCGGAACCACAAAAGTCGCAGCTGAACGCAGGATAACCCTCTGAATCGTATACGTTGTGATGGAAGTCCCGTATAACGTGATCCAGGGTTTCTGCGTCGGGACAGCATTCCTCTAGGATTACTTCCCGAAATAACTCGAGCAATTTCTGCACATCGTTTGCAAGTTGTACCCGGAATATGTCATGGCTACGCAGTTGTTATCACCCTACGTTCACATGAAGCAAGATACGCACTAGCTAGCACAATTGTCTTTCCGCCACATGTCTTCGAGTTGAACAATCTTTCGGCGAAGCGTGTGATGAATGGTACTTTTGATGCGGTACGTCTCCGCACGGCATACGCTAACAAGAGAACATGAGAATACCAGTTTTCTCATCACAAAACGTGTCCTACCGTCTATAGATAGGAAGTTCATGGTGAAGCGCGATTTGGGTACTTCTGATTGTCATTCGCGACCAGGACATTTTCACGGTGAGACTACCGTGATTGACGACTTGATGACAACTCCTAGGTGGGACCAACACGAGATCACCGGTCTTCTGCTCGGTGATATAAATATCGCAAGGAGCTGCCGCAAATTCTTCAATCGACATTGTATGAGATTCCATGTCCAATTCTTGGCCCAAGGACTGAAAATACTTCGCCATAAGTCGAGCTGCGGAGCTTTCACTCATGAACCAAAAGGCAGAAGCGCCGTCTTCAGTATAGCACATAAGATTGTGTCCAAAGGAGGCGCAGAGATCTTTGTGGCACGGCGTGAATGTATCTCCTATACCTAGGTAGCACATCAGAGTCTCTACGCGGGCCTGCGAGTGAAACTGAGAATGCGTATAAGAACAAATAGAGCGCACTCGCCTGCTCGGGTAGACTTTGCATGATATCAGCTGGGCCGTGTGGATGGAGCGAATGGGGAACCAGAGATGTTTTGTCTAGCCACTCCTTCCATTCACATGGGCATTCCGTGTCCTTGGCGTACCATCGGGAAGTTTCTGAAAGACAAATTCAATGAGCCAACGATAACGGAATGTCGCCAAGTTATTAACCATCCGCGCTAGCATAACGTTGAATAGACTTTATATGTTCTAAAAAATCTGCGAAGGAGACGTCGAGGTCACGGCGGTTACGCACGTTTCTGACCTGTATCTCTGGCTAGGACGTCACCACAGCCTTAACTGACTAGTCTGCCAAGCTCACGTTGTTTTAAATTGTCACGTAGCCATTGTATATCAAACATGGCGGTCGGCCAGGCCTGATGCTCGTGCATGCCTTCGATGACGAGGGGCACCCCCGAGGACTCGTGATCGCGAATAGTTGCATCCAGATTCTTGTCTGAAACAGAAATGCGAGGTATTTCGCGAAAGCGATCTCCTTGCGTGAGGAGTCCATTTAGAGACCACCCAGCGGAGGTGAGAAGTGACTCTGGTGGCATGTTTTTCCGAGTGACAGTCGAGCGGATCAAAGACGGAAGTTCACAACCACGCATTTCACCCACGTCGCGATCACGTGAATGAATCCCGATCATCTGCGACGGCGACTGCCACTCGCAATCTAGGAACGTCCTACGGCATGTCGCACATCTCATCCTCCTCGCTCACTGACCTTGATATCTGGGAATTTGTCACATGTTCCAAATGCCATCTACCCTTTTCATCGGATCCATCAGCCCCCCCGCAAGTCCCGTTTTGGCTTACTGAATGCGGTCATGTCATATGCAACCTGCATCTGAGTATGTAGCCGCTGTACAAACGGCGTTCGTCCAAGTCAACAGAATCTATCTCAGGTGCTGATCAGTCGTGCTGCGAATGTGGCGCTCAGCGGATACAAATGATACCTCTTCAGCGAGAGGTATGTTTCTTGCATTTTCCCGCATCGCCAGGACCTGAAATGCTTCGAAAGTTGGATCCCCCAATGTCTAACTGGTTTTGTTCAGTACCCCATGCAATGGATACAATCTCTTACTCTATCAAGGCTCGTAAATCTATTGTTCACTACTGTCTCATGACTGAGGTTTATCAGTTCCAACAAGATATGTTAATATCGCTTATCAGGTTTCTTCGTGAGAAGACTGCTCAACAAAGGGATGTCCTCCTTCGTAATAAACAGGAGCTCGAAGAGCTGAAACGCTTGAGGAAGTACGCTATTCTTTCACGCCGTGTAGGCCATATTTGACATGTTCAAAGGATTACTGAGGACCTTCGTGCGGAGAACGAGCAACTGCGCTTGTATGCTGGTTTAGGTGGTAGCGAGTCAAACAGCGCCCCCATTTCTAGTGGTAAGCGACGGAGAATGGACGCATACAAGTGAGCTATCTTGGGTCTAACGGCTTATTTTACTCATTCCTCCCACCACATAACGAAATTTAGCACTGATGGAAGGAATCTATCGAGTCCTCGCTCAGTGACCACACCATTGGGACCAAACAGACTAACTCTACCTGCGGACCATCGGCCACCCGTTCTCGGCCAACGACTCCCAAACACTACAACCACAACTCATAAGGACCCGATGCAAGGCGGGCGACCGCTGTCCAGTCGCTTGCGGTATGCTCCGACTAAAACATCAAGGATTGTGCTTACCGTTCGAACTGAATGTTCACTTGCGTAGGCAATACGCGTATGACCCCTCACATACCTCGCAACAACCGGGCACCTCGGAGTCTCAACAGGGAACATCGTTCCAACAGCAGCAAACGCGTGCGATGCTGCCGCCGCCAACGCCCGTACCTCATGGAAAGGCTAGTGGGTCATTGGCATCTACTGGTGCTATCGGCGGCGTCCCTCCCCATGCCCGTAGGCAGCTTACCCCGGGAAACGTAGGCCAAGCACAGCAGCGATTACCCTCGGATAATACTTTTGTGTCTACTGCTGCCCATCACACTTCGCCACTGACCTCTAAGTCTTTCACTCCTCGAGTATCGACCTCGTATATGCCTTCAGGCTCACACTCGCGCTTCGTTCCTCAGAATCCAGACTCCAGGCGCTTCGTCCCGCAGACCCCTGACACACGACGTTTTGCTCCTGTTGGTACTACTGCCGGGTCTCGTGTCCCTTCACGCGCTGGAAATCCTAATCCTGTCACGCAAAGCGGACAGAGAGCCCCATTTTATCCTGGACAAGGATGGGTTGAGCGAACTTCCGAGTCTGCTCTGGAACTAGTGGCATAGGGTGTGGGGGCGTGATTACTCCCAGAGTCTTCTGCATTTAAGGATCGTTGATTCCATGCTTTGTTGCTATGTAGGCTATGCGCAATATCACTGCACCATAATATGTTGTGCTTATTATCCCGAGTGCTGTCCCATCCTCTCCGCATCCTTTCATTCGTTGGCCGGCTCATCACTTGGTCTGGTGGCCGGCGCCTCCTCGACCTCGACGAGGGTGAGGCTTAGGAGGCTTAGGTGGCAATTTAGTGCCCTTTCCATTGTTCAAGGGCGTCTTGGACTCTTGGACGGCCTCCTCGGCATGTTGTTCGACAAAAACGGGTTTCTTTCCTGGGGGCTCTTGATCCAGTCGGCAACGCCGTCGTTGTCGAGGTGGAGGTGTTCGGCAGTCCCCTGAGCCCCTCGAGGAAGTATCATGTGTTTTGGCACATACTTTATAAAGCCAACTTCAGCGTCAGCCACTTTAACCTTTAACCACATCCCTCCACACCTTGTTCTACAGCGCCAACTACACGACCATCCCCTATCCTTCCCTTCCTTACCATGAATTACCCTTTCAACATTCCTAGCATTGCACAGCTGCATGCTCCTCTTGGCAACAACCCAAATTTCATCAACGACCCAATGTTTCAAGGTGTACATGCTGCAACAGCAGCTGGGGCACCTTTAGACCCACTTGCCGTGATAGATGCAGAGAACACGGTGGAAGCTGTTTCAGCAGCGAAATGTGAGTCATTGTATTCACTTCTCCGTATCCACAACTAACAAATTGCTTAGTTGCCGAACCTAATGTAGTCACTGACGCTGTGGTAGAGACAACGAAGAACCGCGCCCATGTTTAAGGGAAACACGTAAGAAAATCTATTATCCATTTGTTAATGAACTGAGCTGTCACATTCACCATGTTATTACAGACGCATCACTGCAATTTGAGTTGCAGCCCGGTGTAAACATATTTATCCAGCAACAATTCCAGAACTTCGCGGCTCAGCTGAATAACTTCGGGGTGCAGCTCATAACTTCGGGTGCAATTTAATCGAATGGATGCGAGGACTGTAAACATGTCTATAAGGTTACGAAACCAACGGTATGCATTCGAACCCTACCCGGCCTACCCCTTCACCCGCTCAGGAAATATGTAAGTTTTTCCTGTTATTATGTCACCCACCTGAAAAATTCCCCTAGAATGAGGGTGATGGGCACGCTCGCGCTCTCGCCATATGCGGGCACGCGGCTCTTCCCCACGAAGCCCAGGCCTATCATCCCCTTGCACCCATCGGTGCAGTTCCAGATGATTGGAATGCAAATATAGACGAATATGAAGACGTGGATATTCTCCGCTTAGTCATCTACTACAATGATGACTTCGGCATCGACCCAGGAGATCATCTTCCTGCCAGGAAGATGATTGTGCGTCATTGGTTGTTAGACGATTTGATGGTGGGCAATGTTCTATACGCTGTATAATTAATTATAGTGCTCGGCGGACTCGGAGTACGAGGTTCAGTTGCAGTCACACGCCACACACCGGTACGAAAAGTTCTGGATAAGCGAAGATCTGTGTGTGAGTGAGAGCAGTGTGATTTCGTCGGGATTACTGCCAGTTGTCACGGTTGTGTTGTGGTCAGGAGCTGATGTCAAGGACCAAAACTGGAGGTACGCTATCGTCGGAACTACTACGGTTTCAAGCTTCAAGCTTCAAGGCTTAAGGGAGAGACGGTACTCACTACGTACAGTAATATGGAAAAGTAGTACAAGAGATGTTGTATGTCCGTCTAAGTGGTCGGGACTCGGAAACTCCATGACTTTGGCACGCCTGTGCTGCCTTATTGCGACCTTACCATCCAGCTCGTTGCCTGCATAGCAGCCTCCGATCTGACCTGGGGCGGCACGCCACGCGGCCCCGCCCGTTGAATTGCACATGCTCGCACTACTCATCCTACCGTTGATGCGGCCTCGCCATGAGTCTTCTGCGCACAGCCACCACATCGTTGCGCGTCTGTGCTGTGCGGACGTTGCACCAATGGAAATGGTAGGGTATTTTGGAATCATGATGCGCGAGTAGGAGATCACTTCGTGAAGCAAAGTTGAGAGCGTCGACGGTTGTGATGTGACCTCATCAGCGTTGCGGACACGTCTTGATTAATGCTAGAGGTTGCTTCTCTCCCTTCTCCTTTCCCCCCGATCATTATCATGGCGTCTTAAGAGTAGCCCTCGTCCGATCGTTACTGAGGGGAGACTGCCGCGGGACTCATGGCTAGCATGGTATTGGGGCAAAAGGTAGTACAAGAGAGGCCTAGGATAAGCGATCCTTTATATCTTGCTGGAGAGAAGTTCCAAGGACCCATCGCGCTTTCCAACGAGGCTTCCAGACCCGGCCAGTAGCACTTCCTTCCTGTCACCTTGCGAAGCTCCAGTGGCCGTATTACATGCATCAGCACTCCATTCCATTCGTCAGCGAAAGCCAGTTGGTTTGCTCCGTTCTATCAAGAATCTCTTCCCCGCCGCTCGAGAACCCACACCTAGTTTAAGGGGTGTCACCAAATGCGCCAGAACATAAAAGCGTTCCTGCTTCCGTACGACAAACAAACTATATAGTACCTCTGTCAACCTCCGCTCCCCACTCGGCGTCGCGTTCATCATAAGCAACTGCTTCACGACCTCCCCGTTCCCCCGACTGTACCATACCTTTTTTATCCATACAATACAATGGAGAACCCAGCGTCGTCTACTTGATGGTCTACTGACGAGTTGATTGTCCGACCACTCACCTCAGCGGGCATCCCAAACGTCCGTGCACTACACGTATGTCACAAGTCACCACTGCTATTCATCGTCTAATCTTCATCATCCAGGTTAAGCTGGCACCTTCCTACCCTCCCTTACGCCCTACGTTCTTCCACCAACTCCTCACGTCCCAGACCCACCTCTCTCTGATCGCGACTTTGCCATCCTCAGACAAGCGCATAGCAGCTGCCCTGCACGTCCTCACCTCTGATCTGACCTCGTGCACGGCCCCGCCCCCTGTCGAGGTGCACGTGCTCGCTCTCGGTGTACTCCCCGCCTACCGCCGCTAGGGTGTCACCGCGCGTCTCCTCCGCACCACCGCCGGCTCGCTGTGCGTTCTCGCGGAGAACGCGCCCCACGTCCCCACCTCTCTCAGACTTAGGCAGCACCCAGCGCGCCTCTGCGGACGTTGCACGCACCGATGGAAACGTAAGGGCGTTCTGCATGGAACTGTGATTGTGTCTGTTACACCTTCCAGCATTGGTTACCTGCGACTGCAGCACCGTGAGCATTAGCCACCGGCTTGATCGTGCTAACGGACAACGAATCGCCTCCCCGACAGACGCTCTGGCCCCTGCCGCCTTAATTAATTCCTCAGGAGGAACGTCGCTCAGCTCCTCGATATTTTCTGGTCCACCAGTGTTCTTGTACGAGTTCGTCCCGGGGTATTGCACCTGGACATTAAACTTATTCTGGAAGTTGATCAAGTTACGGCCACCGCGACCTATGAGGGCGCTGTGAGCTGCAGTAGGAATTTGAACGCCAAGCACGACGCGATCGCAGTTTCTCGAGCTCATCCTTCAACTTCTTCACGAGACTGGGTTCACCGCGCAGGCGGAATTTGTCCTTTGACTCCTCGCCAGGTCTTGGGCTACACACTCATGAGTCAATACCAAACAGAACACTGAAAATAGGGAATAACGCACAATCGAACAAGCCCACCTTGGGCTTTTGAGTCTGTAGGTCCACCACATCGAATGATGAGGTTTCTCTATCTGACAAGCAAGCCCCCGCAGTTTTACCTGCGTCCTTGTTATATTTTACCCTGGAACTTTAGAGACAATTGTCTTGAGTATCATCACAGGTCACCATGATCCCCGGCGGTAACCGCGTAATAATGATTTAGACCAGGATTAGCGACACTGGCGCAGATACTACCTGAGATACGGGGTATCCATTCGGTAGCATAATTTGTTGATCGATAGGTATCAGAAACGTCATAGTACGTGATGGGGTAGATTGGCATTCGCTTCGATGAAAGAGAAAACGAAAAGGTAGCTTCTATGCTGTACACCCGTGACGTATCGGCATGGACCGGCTGTGGCTCTGTTTATGTAAGGCTGTAGTGACTGCGGGCGACAACGCTCCTATAGTCTGACCTTCCTTTGTAACTGACACCAACCCCCGATGTCTTCTTTTTATCCCACTGCTGGAGGCCCCAGCCACTATTATGGTAACAACCCGCAGGACGAGACGTACCATGAGCCTCCGCAATTTTACAACCCACACGCTCCTCACGAGACTTACGATCAGGGTGGATATCGGGAGCCGGAAGTGTACCAGGATGAACCCAGTTATACGGAACCCAGTTATACGTTACCGCAAGGACAGTCGGCGGAGCCGCTTGGGGTGAACACTAAAGAGGAGCCCGACTACGCTCCCGAAGAGTTTGGCCCTACCCCTCGGAAGCCACGGTGCGTGCATCGCCGAACAGCACAATCCAACGACTTGGGCTTACTGGTCTTTTTTTGTAAATAGGAGTCCTCGGAGTCTGCGGGCATGGAGATACCAACAAGGTCGCCGCCTTTGGACACAGGTGCCCACATGTTTCGTTCCGGGTTAGCGGGAACGCCGTATTTGCTGACGCCCATGGTTACAAATTTCAGGGAAGCAGGCCACGATGTCTTTGTCGCTTCGTCTGTTGCACCGTCTTCATCACGTTATTCCTTATCGCATCCATTCTTCTTAACCTCGCCCTGGTGTGTCAGCTTGTCTTGTCGTGCCTCATAGATTTTTCCTCATTCCCATTTTCAGTGGATACGACCCCCAAATATCATCATTGGAGGTAACAACGGCACAGTGAGTTTTGCACTGTGCTCAAGGATTTGTCCAAGACTGACGTCAGGGATTTTTAGTCGCCAGCTGTGGCCCAGGGCCTCAATGTCTTGAATGACGGATTCCAAATAAATATGGACATCCCTATAGAGTGCGTACTTTGATTCACATGAGACATCGATCATGACCTGTATATTTCAGAGTCGTTAACCCGAATTACTTTTCTGTCAAGCTCACACATGTGGATGCTCAGGTGAGTTTTTGATGTAGAGCTCTTAGCCGTCCGTGCGCTGATTATAGGCGTAGCTTTTCTATCGTATCAACAACACCCTCATTGGTAATGGAACGATTCACAATGTGGTTCTGCCGTCAGGCGAGACGACAGACTTCAGCTTCCCATTCGCACTCATTTACACTAAGGCCATTGACCCCACCTCTGCTATCATAATTGATATCGCAAGCAAATGTCTCAGCTCGCCACCATCGGACTTGACCATAAATTACAAGATAACGGTTGGCGTGAAAGTCTTTGTGGTTACAATTGCACCAACTATCAGCAACTCGCTTTCGTTTGCCTGTCCCATCGATTCGGCTAGCTTGAAGGTTCGTTTACTCATACTATCTACCATTAGGTTCTATTTTGACAAATCTTCGATTTCGAACAGGCTATAATCAAAAATCTCGGCGTCAATGGTCTCACAGGCTTGTAGTTGTATAATATACGCATACGGACTGTAGATGGACACTTTATGATCGCACGATTTGTTTCATGTATACACTACAGTATGGATATAGCTGCTACCTATTTCTCTATTTCATTCAGGCACGCCCTGTAACGCGCAAAATCGACGCTTGAAAATCAACTTGTAGTGGTTACAGTGGTACATGTATGCTGTCACCCGCCCGCGCCAGTGGGAAGTTGATGTACTAGTTCTGAAGCAACTTGCACCCTCCAATCGGTCCATTGTGCTCTTGATTTCTTACTGCGCTTTGTTCGGATGGCATCTCGGCCTTCCAGCAAGGAATTGGCCTCGGCGGTGCTGGAAGGCGACTGGGAGCGGAGCGCTCGTCAAAACGAATGGTCGAGGCCTTTATGAATTATCTTCTGTAAGACTTCTGATATGTCATGGTAATGTCTCTTCAGGTAAACGCACTCGGAGTCTCGGAGAATAGTATTAATCATAGCGAATGACTGTAAACTTGTGGAGTACCCCAAAAGTGTCACAAGTTTACACGTTCCGTTTGTCCTAACTTACAGCAGACGAGCGAAGCCACGGTTACAAAATCATAACCCCGTGATTGTCTCCCCTGCACCTGCAAATCGCCACGGCCACAACCGGCTATAGAATACTGGAACATCACCTTGACCGTTGACGCGTTGACGTGCTATACGTATCAAAGGACCTAATCCAAAGCCGCTTTCTTCCCGCCTAGGAACCCAATATGAACTTTCCAACGCCTTTTCACCGCCATCAGCGGAGGGCCATCAACAGCAATTTTCTGCAACATCTACCTATTAGGCTCTTCCATCGTACATAATACCGCGCTAGTTCAACTGTTGGCCTGAGATCTCTCATCGGCGTCCTCGCTTACCTTGCCAACCATGCTCACTTGAATCAGTTTGCATACGTCTTTGTGACTTCCCGCTCTGGCAATTTGTCCTAGTAGTGGCACTTGTGTTCTAGCTGGTCTTCTTCGCGACAGGTCAGCTGGGTACTGCTCATTGACATATCACCTGAGACCTCAACTCCTGCAGTAGTGCCAAGGCACAGTCTTGGGCGTCACGAGAGGTACAGTTTATGCCACGTGTCACGGACCACCAGGAACATGCTTGGTTGACAGAATTGACACGGATCATTGTTAGCGATTTCACTGTATATTCCACTTGGGCACACTGGTGGCATAGCACCCGATAGGCCCTCGGACAAGACAGGTGACAGAAGGGCAACCCGCCACGCTACTGGATTGGATCGGTTTTCGGTACGCAATGAATGGGATTCGCACGCGTAAAATCGAAAACATTCGACAGACTCAATTTGGCCCGATTTAGGCGCGGAGCTGGTCACCTGTGTATATTCAGATTCCAAATAGAGGGATCTAACAGCATCTCGTTGGTGTGAAAAGAATTCGGACGACGATCCAATCCAAGATTTGATCGGTGCAAAACGTTTGGGTGGGCTGTCCAAAGTCAGTCTTTAATATAAATATCCTCCCTCTGGTCTCTAATGTTCTTTCCTTCTTTCCTCGCTTTCGCCTCCCCCGATACGCATACATCTGCACCCGTCCAATGCCCGACCCTGGTTCTACTCCTCTCCAGTCCTTACTCGGTGGCGTTAGTCTCGCCCTTCCAGTGCAGACCCTCCTTTCCCTCAATGGTAAGACCTTTGGTATCTCAAGCTTCATCCATGGAGCGGCACGTGGGAACCTAGAAGACGTTCTGTCTGTGCTTGGCATGATCGCTGGAGGTTTCGCCGTTGGTGCCATTGAGGGTATCAAGCCGATAATCCAAGATTCTTCCGCGTTCTCCCTCATTTTATCCGGGCTATTCGTTGGCGCAGGCGCGAAGGTGCGTCTTAAATTGCGTTAAAGTCTCGGTTCGTCATCATGTCTCATCCGTAACGCCACTTGCGCATAGATGGGCAACGGTTGCACCTCTGGGTATTGACAGGTTCCCTTCTGTACCTTGATGGCGAATTTTACTCACTCTACCCTTCTCTCGTTTCTCTCGCAGACATATGATTTGCGGACTGTCATATTTTTCCGTCCGGTCAGTCGGAAGCAATCCTAATTCTTATATTCAACGGAGCGGACTTTGGACTTACGAGAATATTCACACTCTAGGTCCATCGCCGCAACCGCGACGTTCTTTGTGACTGGCTCGCTCACCGCGCGCCTCCGCCATGGCATGCTAGCAGTTCCCCCAGGCGATTCTTCATTAGGCCCTCACGGCGCCGCGTTCCTTGTCAGTGGATTCGCAGCGGTCACCTCGGCCATTGTCACCTCGCGTGTAATCGGTGCAAAATTCCCTGCGCGCCAGGTCGTCGCGTTCTGTTCCGCGTTTGCATTTTCCCTGGGATTGCGCCTGTCAAACCTTACCGACGCGCGGCGCGTGCTTGGGTTCCTGCTGTCCCCGGCGCACAGTGCGTTCGACCCATCGCTTGTGTACCTAGCCATCGGTGCGGTCCCTCTCGCTTCTGTGCTTTATCGCGTGGGGTCGGTGCGCGTGCAAAGAAAGGGTAAGGTCGACGCCCAACTGTTGGCGGGCGCTGCGGTGTTTGGGATCGGGTGGGGGATTGAAGGCATCTGTCGTAAGTCCCCTTCCCCTGTTCCCTGATCATGTTACTGACCTGAATATAATTCGGATTCAAAAAAAAAAATGCTACTAACGTGGACCACTGTATGCTTACGATCATCATCGGGCCATGTAGCTGGTCCCGCGTTGGTTAACCTCGGTTGGGCACTCGCGACTGGCGCCAACATCAAACCGCTCGCGACATGGCTCGCTGCCGTTATTATTGGAGGCTTCTTTGTGCCGTCATGACAGTTCCGTTGCATCTTTCTCTGATCCTCTTACCGCATCGATCATGCCTCAATTTTTTTTATCATTATTGTATATTGCAACATGCTGGTACAGCGCAAGGGGGGATGTAAGATACATAGGAAATCAATTAGTATTAGAAACACAATTAATACCAACTGAAATCTATGCAACCGTGGCGGCGGAAACAGCGGGAGATGGTGCGGAGGAATTTTTACTCCGCCCCCACCGAACTCCGAGACGCTCACCGTCCATGTCTAGCCCGTTTGCCCATGCCTCAGCCGCGCGCTCCGCAGATGTACGATCCTTAAAATTAACAAATGCGCATCTGAGGCACAGAAACGATCGGGTAAGCTTCGAACACACAGGCCCAAGGGGTAAATCACCTTGACTTTGCCACATGGACTATTGAACGTAAAGACGTCGGATCGACGCCAGGTAATGACTTGATAACACATGTGCGGACGGTTTGTTCCGTTGCGGACGCAGGCAAGGAAGAGAGGAATAACGACATCTGGTCATGAATGTACCATTGAGAAATGGTACTCGAGTAATCCTTATGCAAAGAGAGGTACTCACCACAGACTCATCTTCTGGTGGTTTGAGGCCTTGGTTCTCCGCATGCCCAGCCAAAATTTTGCGCGCGACGGGATCGTTGTTCCCAAAGTATCTGTCTTGGATATTCTGCTTCGACAGCTCGTTTTTCACTGGCATCTCGTGTCTGAATACAGCGAGGACGGGGACATATAAATAAGCTTGCATAACAGGAGGGTGAAGGGGGGGAAGAGGAACAAATGCGCACCGGTAGGGACAATCGTCACCACGATTACAATCCCCTTTGGCATAGAAAGAGCATATATGTGGCCGGTTGCGTTTGTAATAGGGTTCAGTCCGCGCCAACTGCTTCAGCATCTCTCGACCAGCCGACGATGTCCGACCATCATTCAGCCTGTTCTCACTCCCAGCAAACTGAATACAACACATTTTTCAGCCAAATACGTCAATCTTCACGAACCCAGACACCAGCGCACCTTGGCCTCCTGATTCTGTGCGTAGTACTCCCGATTGATCTCGCTCGTCGGTGCCTCGTTCGTCGCGCCGAGCGCGTATCGCGGACTTGCGTTGGAAGGTGGTATTCGAGATCGAGGAGACAGTTTGGCATACGTTGCGCGTCTTTGCGCAGGTCTGGCAGACCACTGTTGTTTTGAAGCGCATGCCTGCGCCTGGGTTCCAGCGGAAGACAGTGAATGGACGTGCGCAGGTTCCGCATTCACGTCCGAACTCTTGCTTTGACTATTTTGTGGGAGCAGGGGGGAAAGGGGAGGAGAGGGTTTTAGAGACAAAGAAATTCGGAGGAGAAGTAAGGATGACGGAACAGGTGCTCACCATTCTGATGAATGGGTTGTCCCCGAGACCTATACGGAATACCGGACGTTTGAACAAGCCAGGCGATGAAGGAGATCTGGAAGGACGTACATGTCTCACAAAGGATGGGGAATTCACTTTGCTCCCAGCCAGCTTTGTTGATGTCAGCCTTAGGCGGCATTATGGTTTTGAGTTGATGGTGAACAGAAAGGAACTGTGGAACGAGTTACAGTAATGCACGTACTGGATGACTCAGCAGACCCTAACCTCGATGTGCTTGCTCAGCGCCTATAGATGACATCCGAAAAGGGCGCGAGTCATCTCTCCCATTCACCTTACAGTTAGCCATCCTGTACAGTAAAAAAAGCTTCTTTCCTTACAACTGACTAGGAACACCGCCAACAAAGAAAGTCGCCAGATTTAATCTGCACTGGCGAATGTCTCATACAAAACATAGAGAAAAAGTAATGTGCGAATGAAAGTTGACCCCGAAAAGTTCAGTGTAGATAGCCCAAGGGAACAAAAAATAGCTGGTTATGCGCGGTGTGACAGAGCAACTTAAGTATATGTGATACGTAGGGAGAGGTTGAAGGGGAGAGTCGAAGCAGTGACGGTCACATCCCCTCCATCTGGAACGAGCTCCGATACCCTTTTCTCCAAATTCGGGCGTGTCGCCGCCTCAAGCTGCGGCGGGGCCTGGAAATAAATATGCTTAATTGGCGTCGACAACGAAGGCTTCTTGATCTGGCTGGAGAGACATCAAAATATGGACAACAGACACCAAGCTCGCACGTACATGTCTTGTTTTTCAATCAGCATCTCGATGAGGCGCTCCACCGTCCAACTCCCCGGAATAGAGATTTCAAGAGACTCTCCACCGCACACTGGGCAGTCATTGCGCTTCTCATGCTCGAACGTGTAGGAGTATACACTTTCTGTACCGATGAGCATGAAGTAATTGTTGAGGTATGCCGCTGAGCTGGTTGCGATCTTGAACGCCTCGTTGCAACAAGAAGCTGCGTAGATATGTGAGCGCATGAGCTGACAACAAGAATGATGTGGAATACCCGCGATGATGGCATTGGTTGAAGCAATTGCAGGAATAATATTTTTCACGACACCCTGCGTCAGTGACCATGTAACGCCTTCAATCTTAAACTCTTGGGCCCTCTTTAAAGCTACGTCATATAGCCATTGGATATGCTCGGGATCATCGGTATCGAGCTTCATATCTGCATAAGGGAATTGAAGCGATTAAGCGGTCGTCGGAAGAAATATAACCGTACCTCCTTTCACTTTTGGCCATTCTAATACAGATGCCCATTCTATACAGTGCTCGGGGAGACGGGGTGTGTTTGCGATCGTGCAGATAGGGAAAGTAGTAGGCTTGTTTAGCATGTCGAGAGAACACTCGTAGCATGATGTTACTGTGGGCAGGATGACACGCGCCTGCCCCTTGAAACCTTCGGAAAGACCAGTTACGTCAGGCTTAATGAGGGAAGATAAATAAAGACCTTCTGTGCCGCCATCGATTAGAGGCTTTAAACTCTCCGGATTCTCCGGATCTACAAGATTCACGAGAGTTGCGTTGATCCAACGCCGCGCTTCCACTGAGTCGAGACCGCAGATGACGAGATTGAATTGCAAGTAATAGTCATCATCTTTGTCCTGGATTTTGCCGTAATATCTTCTCCAGTGTCATCAAGCGGTTAAAGCCATACAGGAGAGAGACTAACGGCGTGACTTTTACACCACGTACACGCTTCATGATATACTCCGCTGCAACGGTAGCCTTTGGTTGACCTACATCTTTTGGTCTGCAAAAAAGGGGTGTTGGACAATCAAGGCGCAACAAAAACAACACTTCACACACCTAAAAAGAAACTGTCTATTGAGGTTGCTAATGTCGATTGTGTCCATATCGATGACATGTATGTCTTTGAACCCTGAAAGCGCTAGGTTCGCAAGGATCTCACATCCCAAACCACCCGCGCCAATCACAAGGATCTTGCATTGATTCCGAAGAAAGTTTTTGACCTTCAGGAGAAAAGCGCGTATATGACACTGAGAGTAAGATAGATACAAAATCACTCACGCCATCCCCTGCCATGAACGAGTCTGGGTCTGTTCGAGGCCCTGGGCGATCCAGGACCTGATCGATATGATAGTACCTGTCATCCCAGTCAGGGTAGTGGAAGCCATTAGTGATTGAAGCGTTTGTTGTGGCCATAGGAAAGGGATACAGAACCACGGAGGAGTAGGTGGAAGACGAGGAGACTTGGGAGATTGACGCGCGCTTTGTTCGCGATGATTATAATTTCAATTTATCACGACGCGTCCATTTCGTCATCAATTTTCTTCGGATAGACTGCAATGACCGCGCCCATTCTCAACTACACCGGTCACCTTCACTTTCGTCATCGCCTTGTCCTCGCTATACTTAGTGGTAAAGCGATTAAAATTGACAAAATTCGTCCAGGCGACAAAAACCCCGGACTTCGCGGTATGTTATCCGAATACTGCCTCAGAGGTAGACACTAAATAGACGTCTCCGAGTCTAGACTATGAAGTTAGTTTACTCAGACTGTTAGAAAAGGTGACAAATGGTACGGTGATAGAGATATCTCTCACAGGTGTGTTGTATCTCATCTCAATCGATGCGGACCTGACGAGGTTTAGGTACCGCTATCCTCGTCAAACCTGGAATCATCTCCGGAGGACCACTCGTCCACGAATGCCCTCTTTCACGATCTATAGGGTATTTTCTGGAGCCAATAATTATGCTTGCTCCATTTTCGAAAAAGCCACTCGCGTTAACCCTAAGAGGTATCACCACGGATGATAGGGATCTTTCTGTGAGTCGGCACGGACTTCCCGATGCATTCATCTAATCATTTTCCACAAGGTCGATCTAATTCGCACTGTTACTCTCCCGCACTTGGAACCCTTTGGAATTACCGATGGGCTGGAACTCAAAGTACGTGGACCATTCACTAATGCTCGAGCTCATGCTTACGCGTCTCCGAAGATCAAGAAACGGGGTTCACCTCCACTGGGTGGAGGAGAAGTTCTATTTATCTGCCCCGTCGTCAAGCAAGTCAAAACCCTTAATTTTGTTGAAATTGGAAAAATAAAGCGCATCAGAGGCATCG
This sequence comes from Russula aff. rugulosa BPL654, assembly GCA_022496225.1. Taxonomy (NCBI): domain Eukaryota; kingdom Fungi; phylum Basidiomycota; class Agaricomycetes; order Russulales; family Russulaceae; genus Russula; species Russula aff. rugulosa BPL654. The sequence continues at coordinate 46,049 of WTXE01000070.1, read as the reverse complement.
CGTATGCTTCCTCCCTCCTAACTATTCTTACACTTCTGAAAAATCTCTGTAGACACGCGGTGCGCGTGAGCCCCCAGTTTTCTAATCGTATGATCGAGGCTGCTCGTTCTGTGCTTAACCGTTACATACCCGATATCTACCTTTACTCCGATGTCTACAAGGGCGAAGAGAGCGGGAAGTGAGTATTTTCAACCCTCCTGACCGAATTCGAATTGATAGTTTCGATAGATCTCCAGGATATGCACTGTCTCTTGTTGCCGAATCCACGACGGCCGCTCTTCATTGTGCAGAAGCTGTTTCTCAGCCTGGCGTGGCCCCGGAGGACATCGCTCTTCAGCCACACGATCTTTACTGACCGAGATAGAGAGAGGTGGTTGTGTAGATCAGAAACACCAAATCTTGGTTCTCCTTCTGATGGTACTTGGTAGCGAGGATGTTGGGCGCTGTAGAATGGCAGAACCCACGGAGCGAACGTGAGTTGATGTTCGCTGATGGGTAGCCCCACTGAACTGCCTTTTCTGTAGCATACAATTTCTGCGAGACGTCAAAGACGCGTTCGGTATTTCATTCAAAATCATCCCCGCCGATAAATCGGGCCAGTCATCCCATCTTCTGTACTCGTGCTACGGAACTGGCTACGTTAACACGAACCGGTCATTGGCATAACCGCGCCAAACTACGGTGTGTTAATGGTTGACCGAAGGTCTGCTCCCCGGAATGGCATACCTTCCCATCCTGGTGTAACTGTAGGTTGCAATATGACCAGCCTAAGATTTGGAGGCTCCGACAACTGTATGAGTAGGCGCCCACAGACTTATCACGCGGGTAGTATTGAGTGGATGACAAGCACGCCAACTGCGGTTGTTCACGATGAGTTTTTCTTTGGGTATCCGAGGCTGTCATGCGAACTTACTAGTACATTTGTATCGTTATACTCATACTATCGATAAATGATTAACACCTTGCCATAATCTCCGTCGCCTGAGCCTTCCCCCACGGCGACAAGCCAGCGTTCCAGCGTAGGCCATCCTACTTGAAACCGGCAACACAGCTCATCTGTGTGGTGTTCGCCATCGAGCAGCGGGACTAGCAGAGGTGGATATGCCAATGGCTGCGATACTAGAACAGGCGTAGATGAAGGTGCAACTCCATTTGCCTGAGTCTTTACCACAGGAGAAGAAGGTGAGCGCGAGAGTCTGGGGCGTACGACGTGTTGCAGTTGCAGACGAGGCTCGGTAGGCACTGCGAGAGCCTGCGCGATCTCGAATAGAGATGCGGGTGTGGTCGTTGAATGTCGTCGAGGTTCACGAACACGAATCGTTTGTGGGGAGCTCGGTGACGGTCCCGCCCGCGAGCGGAGCGTACCGAGAGATGCTTCGGCTACGCGAGGAGGGGGCGAGACGGTGCCTGTGCCACTCATAGAGTGCACACTCACGGTTGTAAAGGCTGTCGCTACGTCCGATGTGCGCCGCTTGGGTCGCACGGATGTTGCGTGCGAGGCGATGGACATGCTACTGGCGCGTTTGCGGCCGCCGCCGCTTACGGGGGAGGGTGATGGTGGGAGTGTTGTTGGTTTGGACTCTGGGGGTGTTGCTGCTGGATTTCGTCGGTGAGCATGGGCCAGCGATGTACGCGGCGGAGGAAACCCTGCCATGATGGCGTGTGTGAGAAAATCAGTTCTTTTGCGGAGGGAAGAAGACACGCACCTTGATGACACCGAAACTTGCAAACCTCCGAACATCAATGCCGAGACTGCGCACGTCGTGGTCTTGCATCCATTCAAAGACCGTCTTCCCAGGCCTCATACGCGAGTATAGGTGAAGGAGCTTTGGCCAGTCTGGGATTGACCTCCCTGTGGGTCGTGCGAGGACAGTTAGCCAAAGTACGAGCGCGGCCGGGTGCGATATGTCACACCACTCACCTTCCTTTATAACGTAAGGACCGCATTCCTCCTTCACGTGTGCTTCGTCGGCGAGCCACTGGATGCTTTTGCGAAGAGTGTACGTGTTCGAATACTGGAATATATCTATTATCATGATAACCTGGTAGTATCTAGACACGAGTTAGCGCATATAGTGCGGTCAAAAGAAAGAAGGATGATTTACTTACAATAGATGTGCGATAGCTTGACGTGATAGCGCGATATCGCAATCCGCAAGATGTGCAATCCGGGCTATGTGGTTGGTGCCGTCTATATATTTGCAAACCTAGTGGTGGTCTGCAATCAGAACACGATGGTTGCCAGAGCGAGCGCACCTTTGTCATGGTCAGATCCCAGTTTTGCTCCATAATGTTCTCAAACTTGATGAGCGCAACGGGAACCATCCAATCGTTGACTGGAGGCGGATTTGGGTAGAAAGGAAATATCTTCAGCTCTATAGAGTTGAAGTTGTCTATTCGGATAGACGTCTCGGAGTAGGAATTCAGATCTTCGTAGAGCTGTTCCAATATAGCGTGTATTTTAAACGATGTTTCTGGCGACGACAGAAACGACGACTCTTCCTTCGAGTTTCAGAGTATATGCGCCGCGAGAATGGAGACAGATGCAAGCTTACCTCGCATGCTGTCAAGACACGGTTCACCTTTCGAACGATTGGCTCATAACAGCTAAGATCCGCGAGGCATCGAATACAAAGCAGATATTAAACCGGAAGAAATATCGCTCATAGTTTCCCAATAGCTCGACGGGAAACCAAGTACTTTGTATATCCCAGCAGTGCAAGTTACCAGCCGTCCGCAGAGGGGACTCTGAGCGATGATGTACTTGGAAATATCATCAAAGTTGAGGAGGGTGCGATTGGACGAGAAGGAACCCCTGTGGTGTGAAGAGGGTTTTACGCGGAATTCTGAGGATCTGTCGGGGGGTACAAGGATAATGCTGGACGCGCGCGAGCTCCCTGAGGGTGTGGGCGAGGTACCGGTAGAGATGAACCCGCCCGTGGAGGAAGCGATCAAGCCCTCGGGTACTTGATATGCAATTTCGGGACCTCTGAACTCGTCGAAGCGAGCGTAGAAAACAGACCGAAGGCGAGGGAGAAACGAGTTGCCGCTGTTGCAGGGCATCAGGAGCGTACAGTAGCCGCCGTCGTCGCGTCCAAGTCGGATCGCGTCGAGCAGCGTTCTCGCTTCCATGGCTGTTACCCCACTCGGCTTCCACGCTCTTCCGCTCCCTCTTGCTCAATTGTCCCTCCAAGCTGTACTCAAATGCGGACAATCTTTTCGCTGGTCGATGTACCCTCTTCGCGCGTCTCTACCATCGGAGCCTTCCCAGGAGTATCGCTTGTGTTTGCAGGACCGCGTCGTTTGCCTCCGCCAATCCCTAGACACACTCTTCTACCGCACCATCTTTCCAGACTCACCAGCATCTCATGAAGTGGAAACTGCGCGTGATGCTGAAACGTTGTTATGGCTCAGAGATTATTTCCAGCTGGATGTTGACCTCGTAAAGCTGTACGACGAATGGAGCGAGAAAGATCCTGTCTTTTCCAAGTTGAGGGGGAGGTTTGAAGGTATTCGGATGCTTCGACAGGATCCATGGGAGAACCTCATCTCGTGAGTACTCGTACTCTTCACGCGATCAACTCGACGCTCATCCTGCTTTATCTAGGTTTATATGTTCCTCGAATAATAACATCACTCGAATCACGAAAATGGTCAAGTCACTTTGCACCCAGTATTCTCCACCTCTCTTGTCGCTCCCGCCGCCCATCCCGACCGCGACCAGAATGCCTACTCCATCCGAATCAGATGGCACTAATTCCTGTTCTGCACACCAGAGCCAGAGCCTGAACTGGAGAGTTATCACCCATTCCCTCCACCGTCTCGTCTTTCTTCCCCTGATGTCATCGCAACGCTCCGCTCTCTTGGCTTTGGCTACCGTGCAGATTTTATTCAGAAGACTGCGAAAATGCTTGGGGACGCGTATCGTGCTGATCCATCTTTAGAAGGGAAGGAAGGTCCAGAGAGGTGGCTTTATACCCTCCGTGACATGTCTACGACGGATGCTCGGCAGGAGCTGCTGAAGCTAATGGGGGTCGGACGTAAAGTCGCCGACTGTGTCCTGCTTATGAGCCTTGACAAGGTCGGTCGTCACAGGTTGCTACCTTTTCGGTCTAAATTATCAGGGTAGCCCGAAGTCATTCCCGTCGATACACACGTTCACCAAATTGCAATGAAACACTACGGCTTTCGGGGTACGTCTGGGACCAAGCAAGCAATGTCACCAAAGTTATACGATACCATAAGTGAAAAGTTCCGGAATGTTTGGGGTGACTATGCCGGCTGGGCGCATTCGGTGAGGCTCTTGTACTACAAAGGGGGAAACGCGCTGATTACACTCTTCAGGTATTGTTCACCGCCGATTTGAAAGCTTTTTCGGACTACGGTCTACCCACACCGATCCCTTCGCCGAGCAAGGCTGCAACTTTTTCGCAAGGAAAAGAGGACTATTTCTCGGCTCCAAATCATTCACAGCGCAAGAAAAGGACGAAACTAGTACGGACTCAGGACGCATTGGGAGAAGGAAGTGCCTCGTACACAGACGTAAGCCCCTCAGAGCCAAGTAGTTTAGCAGAGCGCATAAAGAGACGACGACGACGATAGAAGGCATCTAGATGATGCTCGGCAACATCAGACGTCCCACAATTTGGATACGAATCGGATTCTCCTGCGGCCCTTGACAAGTTCAAAACATGGCAATCATATTTAAGTATGCCAGGTAGAGGGGAAGAGATTAAGAAACGAGGCATGGCGTGTTGTTGTGGCATGAAAGTAGTGCGAACAAACTGTCGATGCTGTGCGCCCCGAGGCAAGAGTAAGTAATCTGTGCTCAGAGGGTGGCCTTTCACTGTAGCATCTACTGCCAGTGAATCGCTCGAGACCACTCTTAAGAAATCCTAAGTTTAGTGGGTGACATCGTACCAGCATAATAGACCAAGACTATGATGGCCAACGAAGGTCAAGATTTACGGCACGTTGCGGCACGCACGCGAGAAATACGCGTGGAGCTGTGTTGATTCACTTAAATGTCATTGATCGCCTCACTTTACCCCACACGCTCATACTCACCATGCCTTCTTCCAAAGCAAAAGCACCAGAAGATAGCGAGTCTCCGGAACTGACAGCCACAATCGCAACTGATCCCGGGGCAGGCGATGAATCTGCCTCCGGGTCGGACGAGGAAGTCGTGGCCGCCGCTTCCGAATCTGGTCCGTCACGTCCATCTAAAAAAAAGAAAAAGAAACGTTCAAAAATCGCGCGTGCCATCTCTGCGATCAAGGGCGACTCTGTGCCGCAGGCTGTCGTTGATCAGGTCGTTGCGAAAGTCAAGGAGGAGCACGGCGAAGATTCTGCGGCTGCCGATGAGGAGACAATCCGCGACTTGCTTAAGCAACTTAAGCTGAAGGATGTGGCGGAAGGGAAGGCAGGATTTTTTGGAAAGAACAAGAAGGATACAGGAGACCACAAGGTATGTTATCTATGCGGTGAACGCAATCGTTACCTTTCTGGCATTGATATAGCTCGATGGCGTAGTTCTGGGCGACGCAACCCGTACCCCACTACGGTGCGCCAGCATATACGTATATACTGTCCGAACTCCGTTCACCCGTACTTGCCTAGACGATGAGGACCCAGATGAAGAGGGGTACATCGAGCCTTCTAAGCCCAGAGAAGAGGTCAGGCAAGAGCCTTTCCCACTTCCCAAGGACTTCGAATGGAGTGTCCTCGACATATTGGAGCCTTCCCAGGTTTAAACAGATCCATCACATTCTAGCCTAGTCACTCACTCTTGCTTCAGCTCAAGGAGGTGTATGAGCTTCTCTCTGCTAATTACGTCGAGGATGAGCAAGCTGCGTTCCGGTTCCGATACACGGCCGAGTTCTTGCAGTGGTATGTAAATAACGATCTCTTTGTCTTCAGTGGCTGATTTTCCATCTAACAGGGCTTTTATGCCTCCAGGGTGGAAGAGGGAATGGCATATTGGTGTTCGCGTCTCGTCCAACAAGAAGCTAGTAGCCTTCATCTCCGGTGTTCCTATTCATATCCGCGTTCGCAAGAAGTGAAAATTCGTCACCCATCCACATTTGTTAGTGCTGACGTGTCGCCAGAGATATCCGTGCCGCCGAGATCAATTATCTCTGTGTGCACAAGAAATTACGCTCTAAACGTCTTACACCAGTTCTCATCAAAGAGATTACTCGACGATGCCATCTCGAGGGCATATTCCAGGCGATCTACACAGGAGGTGTCGTGATCCCCACGCCCATCTCCACATGCAGATATTACCACCGTACACTCAACGTGCCGAAGCTTGTCGATGCAAAGTTTACGTACGTGCCTCGCAACATGACCATCGCTCGCATGGTTCGGCAGTTTAAAGCACCGTCAACTCTGGCACTTTCTCGATCTGGCCTTAGGGAGATGGAGGATAGGGACGTGCCTGCAGTTACCGAACTGTTCACAAGATACATGGCGCGCTTCGACATGGTCCCACTGCTAAAGGAGGAAGATGTAAGGCACCAGTTCCTCAGTGGGCGCGGAAAAGGAGAAAGGGAAGCCTCAACAGGCCGGCGACAGGGCCAAGTTGTGTGGACCTATGTTGTTGAGGCAAGTTTCACTACCACTTTTTTTAGCCAGCAGTTTTACAGTGGTACCCTAGAATCCGGAATCTCACGCCATTACCGACTTCTTCTCGTTTTATACCTTGCCATCGACGGTCGTGTCGAACCCGCGGCATAGCACAGTAGAGGCGGCCTACCTCTATTACTACGCGACCGACACTGCCTTTGTAGAGAACGCCGAGGAACACGGGCTACTGAAGCGCCGATTGACCGAACTCATTGGTGACGCGATCGTCTTGGCGGACCAGGCCAAGTTCGACGTCTTCAATGCGCTCACCTTGATGGATAATTCAATGTTCCTACAAGACCTGAAGGTGACGTGACCATACCGGAAAGTGTTTTTTGATCTTGTCAGTTGACGACTTGTGCCCACACAGTTCGGATCTGGAGATGGCTTGCTGAACTTTTATTTGTATAATTGGCGTTCTAAAGGACTTGCTGGCATGAATCCGACGGCGGATAGGGTGGCAGGGCGAGGCGTTGGTGTGGTTATGCTTTAGCCGGTCATCTTTGAAATTAGGCTGTCAGGCCCCAGCGGGGATCCCATGGGTCGTCTAAATACAAGCTTAGTGGGCATTGGGTTGGATCAACGAATATGTGCCATGGACGCGACACAAGTAGACGAGGAAGTCACCCATACTGCTGTCGTAATAATAGTGCTTATGTACTACAACACTAGGATATTGTACAATGAGCGAGTAAAAGAGTGGAGGAAATGTTAAAATACCCTCAACTCTCTTACTAGCTCAGTCTTGTACTACTCACTAGTACTCGCTAGGGGTGCAATACTAGGCTATCGGAACGTATGCAACCAGGGTCCAAATAAAGACTTTGATGTGATTGTAAAAGGTAGAAGACGGGCCCTCTCCAGTGATTTACCGAACCCACCCTGTATGTCAATTATAGCGTGGACTACAGATACGTCTGGGTCAGCCTGGCTACCTGTCACCCAACGGCCGATCCGACCCAGGCTGGGATTCTGGGAACGCTGAGGCGCTGAGGCTGAAGCGCTGAAGTTCCGTAGCACGCGACACCATGCGTGCTCGCTCCGACTATGGATTCGCCTTGAGGTTTCTAGAGATGCATAAAAAGATGTCACCAAAGGAATGAGAAGTCAGGTACTGACGATTTGAAGATAAAAATTCCGTTTGCCCCCTCCAGACTCGAAAGCGGTGTCAAAATGTCAAACATCCGCGGACTCATTCAGGATTCAAGAATAAACACCCCAGCAGACTGGCTAATGAGGACATAAATGTCGTTGACGTGCTTAAAATTCCACGTCGGGATACAGGTGAATGTATCCTGATATTTATTTGAAGGAAGATCATTGAGGCGGCGGGACAAGTAGTAGGGATTCAAATTGTTCGTAAGGGACCTATAAGGGTAAAGAATCTCAAAGTCATCTGAATCATCAGTGACCAACTCTATGAGAGAAGTCAGATACGAAGAGCACATCGCAGAGTTTTCGATCTCGTGCCAGTGGCGAGATAATGGGCTGAGTATCGGTGATGGACTTCAGGATATGGAAATTGACGCGATATTGACGACCCTCGATGGTGCGTCCATCTTCGGCTCTCCTCAATGCGATTTGGGGGTCAGCGGCGTGAACCAACCCTGTCTTCGGTTACCCCCTACTGTATCTCTATTCGTCGCTTCCTCCGTGACAGTATTGCCGCCGCTGCAATAATTGGTCAGTCATGTAATTCTTTGATAATTGATGAAGTTCTTCACCGAGGGAGATTCATCTTTGCGTAAATTTCCAACATCTAAACCGCCCGCTCGAACTTATCTTATGGTCCAATAACTCCAATTCAGGAGTCTTCTCTATGACTGCCCTCGCCGCACAAAAAAGTGCATCATCGCAGACTTGTAGTACTCTTGAAAAGCTATTAGAAAGGGATTTGAACAGGGATAACAAGGGCGTCATCACCTGATCAGCGCAACATCTTGACTTTGCTCCGCGGTCCGACAGAAGGAAAGGAGTTCAAAGGACAAAGCCCGGTTTCGATAAAACATCCCAATATAATTCATACCGGCTGACCGTCATACGGATGGCCATTGGCATTCAGTCAGGCGTGTGTTCGTTGGCACTGACAAGCACTCTTGTTGGCTTGTTGAGAGGTTCGTTGAGTAGATTCCTTTAATCTCGACCGCCTACCTTACATCAGCTTGTTGATAATAACCACATCTTCGATGGGACCGACTTTGTCCCCTATTCTTTCTAAGAGTTATGAACCATCCATACAACATCCCCAGTGCTGCACAGGTCGACCCTACTCATGCCAATGACCTGAAAATTGAAGATGTTCAAGGTGTTCAAGGTGTACGTGCTTCAAATGCAAATTGCCAGTGGAACCCCCCCATAAGCCCACTTGTCGTGGAAGCTGCGGACGCATTTGCCAAAGACTGTTCACTTCTCCATGTCCACAACTAACATATTGCTTAGCACTTCGACAGGTGACCCAAGGGCTTGATCGAATAGAAGCCAGAGATAATAATATGATCATATCGTCATACAATCGACGTTTTATAAACGATCACCTACGCCCTCTTCATAAAGATGTCAGTTTTTCTCTCTTGTTGTGCTGTCTGCCTGCAGAACTCAAGTTTGATTTCCCTAGACTCATAGTGATGGCATAATTTGGCGCTTGCCATATGTAGGCATGCGGCTCTCCCTGCCGCTGCTCGAAATTTCCAACCAAATGCAGCTATTGGTGATGTGCCTAAGCCATGGAACCCAAATATCGGTGCATATCAGCTCCTGGCATCCTCCAGCTAGTTAAATTCTATAACTGTGACTTTGAAATTGTCGCAGACGATCCTATCTCTGTCATGAGACACAAAGTACATACTTGGTTGCTTGAACCAATGTGAGCGGTTTGAAGGCGCGCAAACTAGAGGTGAAGATTTATTCTACTATGCCGTATTTTTGTATATATGGTTGTGCTAATTCCTGTCAATCTCGGAAACAATTGGCTAGCACCAGAATACACTATATACTATAGCGCTGCGTGAGTTCTGATGTTGAGCGTGTTTTCGATTAGGGGCAGAGCCTCACTCGAGGCTTCCGACTCTGCGTTACCGTTCCTCCGGAGCAGAATCGACTCGTACACGGTGTGGGTAGTAGCGCAAGGCCCCCTACCTGCAAATTTGCCATCGCGTACTCACACACGTCCTCGATTCGTGCCCTCCATGACCATGTTAGTTAGATTTTTCACCAGGAACTTTCGCCAGAGGTGAGCTGGCATGGAGACGACACGAAGTGCAATGGGATAAAAGCAGCGAGGAAAACGGCGCTCCAGGGAGTGTGTCGAGTGCCCATGAGCCCACAATGGAGAGGGAAAAATGGATAGCAAGATATAGGCAGGCAGCCACTCGAGAAACACCCTGCGGGTTACCATCGTCTTCTTGGTCCTCTCGTTTCATGTGCACCAGTCGAAAGAGCCGATCATGGCATGCATGACATGACATCTCTATCGATACTGTAATGATATGTGCGACCACGCAATGGCACGCGTCATAAAGGTGAGCCGAGTATTTGTCTCACGCATTAGCCGAAAGGACGTTTAACTGTAACCTTCGATCAACATTCAGCGCTATTCAGCAACTACGTGTATATATCACTTCATCTCTTGCTGGCAATGTAGCCAATCAGTCGCCGACCTTTATAAAAATCTGTGCGAACATGGGCACCTACACTACAACGTCCTTGCAGGATCTAAGACATGATTGCTGCTAAAATATACAATGGCAAGTCCCCGTATGCTGCTCCCTGATGCCAGTTGTTAATCCACATCACTATCGATGACAATCACGTCATCGTCATCGATCCCAAAGTCGGGTGTTGGGCTGCGCTCCCGACGACGTGGCTTCTTGCTGGAGCGTTGCGAGAGACGTGGTACGCTTGCGCCACCTACACCAACGAGACCGGGACCGAACGTCCGTGTATCAACCCCATTTGATGGGCGCGAGCCCAAGCTTCGCCCTTGGCCTGTGCCCCATCTTGATTCGTCAACCGTCTTAGCCCCCGTGTCCTCTGTAGCCTTGCTCTTGCCTTTGCCTGTACTTTGGGTGGAGGAGCCAGTGGCTCGTCCATCGAGAGAATTACCCGTACCGAGGAAGGCAGCAGGGGGCTGGATGAGTGAGCCACGGGAAGGCGGTAGATGCGATGAAAGCATACCTTTAACACTGATTCGTCTTCTGGAGTAGGTGGTGGGACATATGGAGGGATATTGAAACCGAAGAATAGCTTTCCAAAGGGTAATTTAAGAGGTGCGGGATTTTTACCATCATTCTCAAGATCGTCATTCACGATAAGGCGATGTTGACTGAAGAATATTAGCAGCAGTTTGGCGACACACGGGCCCACCTACCCAGTCCGAATAATCTTGCTCGACGCTGAGACTTGCTCGGGGGCCTTGTGCGTAATCCCGCGCCCCTTTGTCTTCCTTCCCCCGAGAGTTTCACCACGACCTTTGAATGTCTCCCATGCATCCCCGCCTTTACTAACAGTCGTACCAGTTTTACTCGTATTAAGAGGGTTTCCACCCATTGAACTCCCAGGCCGACTTGAGCCAGGTGTTGAGCTCAGATCGATGTTAAGCTTGGAGGCCATCGTCGGCTGGGGCGCTGCCTTTGGACGTTCTGGTTCCACATAGCCTACTGGCGGAGCAAAGTCGACCTCAAGGTCGGTGTCAAGGATCGAAATGCCTTCACCACCGGGTTTTGTTTCCATGACGAGCAAGCCGAAGATGATGGAGTTGTACGATATTTCAATTTTATCGCCCTGTGTGAGAGCAGTGAAGTTGCGAAGGGCCTGCTCCAAACTAAATGGATTGAGTGAAACATATCGTATAAAAAAAGAGCTTCTCCTTACACAGCCTTTGGGTCTGAAATTTCGAGGAAGTGGACATGTTGTGCTTGAAGCTTGACGAACTTGCCTTTGACTAGCTCTGCACCAGTGATGCGCACGGGATCACCCTCATTTAGCCGCAATGTCTTCATCATCCAATATGGTAGGTGAACAACTCCTTCCTCGGCGATGAACTCGAGGACGCCAGCATGAGTAGAGGCAGCTGGGTTCTGAGGGTTCCGAAGCTTGAACATCCACGGGGATTCAAGGTCAAGGGAGGTAAGATGAGCGAGAGTGGATGGCGGTAAAATGACTGGATTCGATCGGTCAGACACAGAAAGCAAAGATCAATTGGGAGGAGGCTTACTTTTCCCTCCGTAACTTAAATTCTCTCGTTCGCGGCCAGGAAGCATCGCAACACTGTATGCCTTCAGATATTCATCATAAGAGCTCGGATTTGATCTCTGCCGCCCGGGATAACCAAAACCTCCGCCGAAGCCTCTGCGAACGCATTGTCAGGGGCAACCTAGGCGACAAGGGCATGCATCTACGTACTGTGCCAATTGGGCAAACAAGCCCGCGGGGCCCCCAGGGCCCATATCATCCTCTTCGCCAAACTAAAAGAGAGGTTATGATCAACAAGACAACAAAATACACAATGATACTGACGAAATCCATGTGGTTGAGTGAGAGTTGATGGCAGACACGAGTCGCTACGTTTCATTACGCGTTCATTATTCATGTGATCGTCGGCCACCGTCGGGCCGCACCTTTCGCACACCGCACAAGCACGCTCTGGGAGAGCTTGGCTGCTCGACACAAGATAATTGCCTGTACAATGGCTTCAGCACAGCAGCACCAGCGCCAAGAGCGCCTCTCTCCACCTTAGGCGCGAACAAGGCGTTTAATGACAAGGTATACTCGCGTTACAATATCGATATATGATGTTTCGTAAAAACGCGTCTTCCAGGGAAAGCCGATGGAGGTCCGCTTGTCCAACCTAGTCGCTGCGAAAGGCATGTAGCTTCAAATCTAATGGATGTGTATTTTAAAAATAATAATGTATCGTAGCGATCAGTGATGCTGTGCGGACATCACTGGGTCCTCGTGGAATGGACAAGATGGTTAGAGAGATTTCATTTTAACTAAGGGGTTTCCCGCGTCTTTCTTATCACCATCTTCACAGATCCAAACTTCGAAGGGAGAGGTTATTGTCACAAATGATGGGGCGACCATTCTGCAAAGCATCCAGGCTCTCCATCCAGCTTCAAAAATGGTGAGCGGACGCATGCCTTTGGATCCCAAGAAGATGATGGATATTGACGCGTCGGACAGCTCGTCGACTTGTCCGCAGCACAGGACGTCGAGGCCGGTGATGGGACGACATCCGTCGTCGTACTCGCTGGTAGCTTACTTGGTGCGGCCGAGAAGATGCTTCAAAAGGGTATTCATCCAACAATCATCGCCGAGTCTTTCTTGAAAGCCTCGGCAAAGGCTGTCGAATTCCTCACCGAAATATCGACACCAATTGACCTCAATGACCGCACGACGCTTATAAGGGCAGCCAGTACATCCTTAAATTCTAAGGCACGCTGAGTTTCGCTTCTTCCCATCCTAATCTGACCCGTTGTGCAGATTGTCTCTCAATATTCGTCCATCCTAGCACCTATCGCCGTTTCCGCCGTCACTCGCCTTGTCACGCCCACGTCCTCGAACGTAGATTTACGAGATATCCGTATCGTCAAGAAGGTTGGCGGTACTATAGAAGACACCGAACTCATCGATGGGGTTGTACTAAACCAAAATGTCGTCGTCGCTGCTGGCGGTCCGACAAGAATCGAAAAAGCAAAAATTGGCCTTATCCAGTTCCAACTCAGTGCTCCCAAGCCCGACGTTAGTTACCAAACTACCATCTGTTTGAGACGGACACTGACGAGTACCGTAGATGGATAACACCGTTGTCATCAATGATTACCGGCAAATGGACAAGGTCATCAAGGAGGGGCGCACCTACTTACTCAACATATGCAAAAAAATTAAAAAGAGTGGCTGCAATGTCCTACTCATCCAGAAATCCATCTTGCGCGATGCAGTCGATGATACATCCCTTACCTTCCTAAAGCGCCTCAACATCCTCGTCGTCAAGGACGTGGAACGTGATGAGATCGACTTCCTCACAAAGAGTCTTGGATGCAAACCCGTCGCAGACATCGAGGCATTCACAGAGGACAAGCTCGGATATGCGGATCTCGTGGAGGAGATGAACAATGATGGGACGAAAGTTGTCAAGATCACGGGAGTCAAGAATAGAGGGCGTACTGTTAGTATCCTCGCGATGAGCAGCAACCAACTCGTTCTCGATGAATGCGAGCGTTCGATTCATGACGCGCTCTGCGTCGTGCGCTGTCTGGTCAAGAAACGGTGCGTCGATGCAAGAAAAGACCCACGCTGCTTCGCTGACTCGTTCACCTTCCCTCACAGCGCGCTAATTGGTGGAGGTGGCGCACCAGAGATCCACGTATCGCGCATGCTGTCGCAATACGCACAGGCGCTGACTGGCATGGAGGCATACTGCTTCCAAGCGTACGCAGACGCGCTTGAGGTCATCCCGACAACGCTCGCCGAGAACGCCGGGCTTAACCCGATCGCGATCGTCACCGAGCTTCGAAATCGTCACGCCCTTGGCGAGCGCAACGCTGGCATCAACGTTCGGAAGGTTCGTCTCCCACTTGTGTGATTGACTTCTGAACGCAATGTCGACACTTTTCTTGTAAATAGGGACAAATCTCTAACATCCTAGAGGAAGATGTCGTGCAGCCGTTGTTGGTGTCGACAAGCGCGATCGAGCTCTCCACAGAGACCGTGACGCTGCTCTTGAAGATCGATGACTACGTGCAGGCAAGGTAGAGTAGCTAAGGAGTTGTTGTATATACAGTATTGTACACGCAGACATAAGACGCAACAAAATCATTCCATTTGACCACATTACAAAAGAAAAGAAGTCCATAATCTAAAAGAACGGTGGCCTATGTTTATTCACTCCGGCTCTATATACCTACCGAACCGAGCTCTAGAGGATTTTTCATTCGAACGGGGACCACAGTACACAACACTAAAGAGTCCATAGCGCTACAGGCGACAGCAATACACGAAATGCGGACTGCGGACATCATACACACAAACGCCCGACCTCCCTCTCCGAGTCTTCTTTCTCACCCCCAACGTTGCAATGCACCAGCTGCCGCCGTCTTCAAACGTGACTCTTTCTCTGCGTCGGCCGAACTAACGAGAAGCGGTCTCAGTTCCGCTTTGAGTTTGACCAGCTCCGGTACACGTTCCGTTCCGACACCGTCTTCGCGGCCGACCTGGCCGAGCAATATGCAGGCATTGGCACGCACTTCCTCGGCCACGTTCACGCCGTGGCCTTTGAGAAGGTGCGCGAGTGTGTCGATGGCGCGGCCGGGGACTGTCACGGGTGAGCCGATCTCGCTCTCGCCCGCGGAGCCTGTGGTGACGGAGGAGCTGCCTTGAACCTCCAGCGGTAATGGTGTCGTTATTGCGTCCAGGACGACGTTCGCTGTAGAAAATTGGAATGAAATGGTAGATGTGGCATTAAAAAAAAGGAAGATGAGAGATGATGCGTAAGAAATAGATGGGCTTACGCACCGGAGTGTAGACTGAGCAGCGTTAGAGCAACGATTCCCTCGTTGATGAGAATCGGGTATCTCTTGCTGCGCCCGACGAGTTGCGCGAGCGTGAGCGCGATGGGTGCCGTGCTGACGATACCCATTGCTGCCTTTCGCTGCTCCCCGTCTGGGGTGTCCTCGTGCCAGAGTGTTCGGATCACGTTAACGAACACGCGTGTGCCCTCGCTCTTAACCGCCGTCGAGTCAGATCGCTTGACAAGGCTAAGGATCTGGTGAAGCCCCGTCGATGCGGCGTCTTTACCATCTGCCGGCAGCGCCAGATCGTAACAGTTTTTGGCTAATCGGGAAGGCACTCAGTTATTCTGAAATGCAATACGATTGATAATAACATATTTTGCGGACTCACCGTTGCCGTTACAGAGATGTTTTATGACACCAATGGCGTTGATCTGAACCATTTCTGTTACATCCGAGGTGGGCTGGAATATATTGGAGTTGACAAGTCGCTTAACGATGCCAGCCTCGCTGAGAGACGAGCGAGCGGGTGGGTTATATGCGAGATGTTTGAGCAAGCCGATGACACCATGCTTGACTTTAATATCGGTTTCTGGGAGCAGTAGTGAGGCAAGTTCGGGAGCGAGGCTGACAGGGGTTTTGTAAGGGTGACCGAGCGCGCTCCTGCGAAATAAACTCAAATAAGATTCGCCGGAAGACGATGGATAGAACAAACCATGACGCAAGAGATTTCCCAAAGTCAATGTTGCGCAGACCAAAAGGTCGTCTCGGTTGTTATCTTTGAGGTCCTTGTGTCTCTTGATCCACTGCACCATCTGTCCGACAAGCGCTCCGCCTGGCTGCTTCTCGTCCGAGTCATCCCAAAGCACATCATTGTTCTTCTCCTCTCCTGCGATCTCGACGACCGCCTTGATGAGCGCCGCCTTGCAATGGTCGAATGTACGCTTGCGCTGCGCGCCATCGCCAGGTAGGTCCTTCCAAAGCGGATGGTAGTCGCCGCGGTCGATGAATTCAAGAATGTCCGCTAGACAACTCACGCCACCGTGCTCGTCTGGGAACGCCATACCGCGAGCCAAGGAGAGCCGCACGTCCTCGTCATCGAGTGCGAGCGCCTCGAGGAGGGAGCACGACTCCTCAAACGTGTCAAGGTCAGTGGATACAAGGGTGCGCCGCAGTGGGGTCCCCTGGTCAAAGGGCGGAGGGGGTGTCTCGAAAGGTAGGATGTACGAGCGTATAGGCGACACAGTTGTGGAAGGACATCTGGCCCGAACAAAGTCGGCGCTATGAAGACGCTAGTTTAAGGCAGGATATCAATAAAACGCGCCGCACGGCGCACCGTTGAATTTGAGCTCTCCGATGCCACGCCACGCCCAGGAAGAAAGACCGCTCCGTAACTGCCACGACTCGTCGCACTCTTCAGGTGGGATGTGTGGCGCTGGACTCTTTGCCCAGGCACCCACGGGGTATATCACTCCCGCGAGACGAAGGATCGCCACGGGCGCTTCCACAGTGTTGAGTGCCGTTTTGACGGGCTCTGGGTTTGAGCATGTATTCGTCAGCACATCCCGTCGATCATCCAGGAAAGGCAAAAGCGCACCATAACCCATACTTGCGTTCAGCAGTACGCCGATGGCCGTTCTAACGACCTTTAAATGTGCCACAGAAAGTGGGAGAAAATCAGTGGGTTTATCCGCAGGGATGAGGTCGGTGTAGCGCTCGAGTAGTGTAACGAGTGCGTTGAGAAATCCTGACTTGAGGAGGTGGCCTCTGTTCTCGTCTGTGGAGGGTCATTGGATGCAACGGGTAGGGACGATGCCGGTCGCACCGTGATCAACGCAAACATTAGCTCCCACCCGAAGGACCTCGTATAAAGCTGGGAGATGAGAGACATCGGGTACACGCAATCCTCGTAAGGTATCCTTGACTATCGCTGCTAGGACAGTGGGCAATTCTGTGTCTCCCAACGCTGTCTGAGTATCATCTACGAGGCATCGTCTTGATTCTGAGCGGGCCGAGGATAAACAAAAGGTGCTTACTGTTCTTCACACGCAGCGCGTTAGCCAGCGCCTGGGCGGTGGCCTCAACCTTGTTCCAATCGGCATCTGACAGCCGCGTCTGCCCGGTGAGCTCGGTAGCGAGCGCGATGACACCGGGATCGGCCATAGTTGTGAGCTGAACGTGGAACGAAAGTGGGTGGGGGTGCGAGGCAAGTTTAAGTTGAGCACAAAGCGACGCATACATTCGGGCACTATTTCTTATCACTCCAGTACCCTAACGCCAGTACTGCGGCGCATCATGCCCCACGATCTTGTACGCTGTATCAAGCGCACTCACAACCTCCTCAGGGAGTGGTCCCTTCATCACACTCTCCATGTTCGATTTCAGGTGGGCAGGAGTACTTGACCCAAAAATAATGCCGTCTGTTGGAGAAAGGGCCGAGTGGTGCTGCAGCCATCGATATCCAATCTCCGCCAATGTGGTGTCGGCTTTCTCCTGATTACGTACGCTGCCGTTAGCCCAGCGAACCACAGACGGCGATCATCACAACTCAACAACTCACAGCAGCTGCCGTGACGACTCTCATGGCTTCGAACTGGCTATCATTCAAATACCGTTCTTGCAGCACGGGACTCAACCATGAATTCGCTGAATTTGAGATATTATCCATCCGACTGACGTCCTCTCTAGAACTTATCCTTCCTGTTAGGAATCCTGCCCTGTTCACGGTCAGCGACATAGATATCGGGGGAATACATTACTTACGCCAATGAGTTATACGTGATCATTCTTATGCCATATTTGCGGGCAGCAGGGATCAGCTCTGACTCAATCGTGCGGCTAATCGCGTTATATAGGCTGAGTGACGAGTCATAACCACTCCCAATCGTTAACCGCTGAACGACCTTACACTTGGCAGTAAGTCGGCTCAATCCAGTTATTTACTTTGCATATGTGAATAATTTCGACTACCTGTATGCATCCGAGTGGTTGATGGTTCCATAACGCGTGCTATTGCTTACCTCCCATGCAGGATAGTTGCTCAAACCAAAGAGCTCACTGATCGACGACCAGTCATTGCCACCTTCTAGGATCGGAGAATCGGACACTCACAACTTGCCTTCTTGATGCAACTTGTTTATCTCCCTTAGAGTGTTTTCGAATGGCACAGATCTGTCAGGCCTGTGAAGATACAAGACACGAATCTTGTGCGGGTGGAGCGCTTTGAGGCACGTTTCCACAACAAATCTGATGGCTTCTGGCTGATGCCCTCCGGGATGGTTTCTTGGGTGAACTCTACAGGAATGATTCGATGAGATTCAGCAAAAATCAGGGGAAATTCCTTTCACACTTGGTATCAATTGAGCCACCTCTCAGATCCAACTTGGACAAGAGCTTAAATTGACCACGTCTATCAGATACGGCTTTGGGCGAGACTGAAAGGTACCTCTTCTGTCGTTCCATCACCATATATGCGAGCGGAATCCAGTTCCCTGTACCGTTCAGAGAATACGTCGATGAGGTCTTGAGCGGTATCAACGGATGACACGGATACGCCAGTTCGCCCGGCTAAACCTATGTTGGATGTTCCCTGTGCAGACAGGTATTACTATTGGAAATGTGCAAATCGGGGCACTTGCAAGTATAAGGGGAATGCGAGTCGACATCTCGACCAAGCCGTCAAATTTCACGAGTCGGTTGAAACTCCGCTCCGTGCAGCTGGCGGCGGCGGCGCACGTCGTTGATTGTGACTTGCGGATATCGAACCCGGCGGCGGCGGCGCCGTGCGACCTTGATCACAGAACCGCATATTTCAATCCTTGAACACTTCATCGACATCGAGCTTCATCTATTGCCGAAATCTGCAACGCTCTGCCTTGGCCCTCTGTAGCTTCAAATCCGACCGACTAGGTGTTCGGTCAGTAGTTCGTTCTTGTTAAACGTACTATGCTGCGTGTATCACGGAAACGAAATTATTCTCGGGGATAGTAGTTAGTTGCTATCACATGCGGATAGGGTAAATCATGGTCGAAATTCGGCAGTTCTTCCTCCGCTTCCGAGACGAGACAACGAAGACAAGAGCCTTGAAAAGCAATTGACATGCTTCTCCCATGTCAAAGTAAACCACCATGTCTCTGGACAACAACCTGTCTGGCGCCATCGCTTCTTTCGGTTCTCTCTTGCTCGCTTCCCTCTCGCAGCTTTTGACACTGCGCCTTATATTTATTGCGACCCCTGTCATCATCCTGGTAGTCCAGTATGAAAGAAGCCCGTGGCGTAAAGTGCCCCCAGGTCCAAAGGGTCTTCCGATTCTCGGGAATGCCTTTCAACTCCAGAATAAGGGATGGATGTTTGGTAGAGAGTGCAAACGAAAGTTTGGTTCGTCTAATTCTGTTTTTTTTTACCGACTCCATGACCCCTCGAATTTACCATAGAACTTTCAGAACGTATGATGTACTTGAATGCTCTTGGTCAGCCTATTCTCGTCATAAATGACCTCAAGACCGCCTTTGAACTCCTCGATCGGCGCGCAAGCATTTACTCTGATCGCCCTCATCTCATTGTCGGTAATGGAATCCTCTGTGGGAGTTTGTTCACCGCCTCCATGTCATACGGAGATGTGTTGGTATGTCCTTTATTCTGAAAAGTCGGAACTTATCATTCCTTGTAGGTGGCGTCGCACTCGCCGCGCCGCACATGAAATTCTCACCAAAGTAGTTGTTCGTAATTATCACCCAGTTTTTTGCAAAGAGGCAATCCTCCTTGCTTCTGCAATACTCGACAACCCAGACGCTTCGGACAAACACATCCAGCGCTCCTCTGCGTCCGCCACGATGTCGATATTATATGATTATCCTACCCTCGAGAACGAACATGACGAGACCATTGCCCAGATCCACACTTTCATCGATCGTGTATCGGCAGCGTCCGCTCCTGGAGCGCATCTGGTTGAGCTGTTTCCATGGATGATTCATATCCCAGAGAGGTACGAATCTATATCACTTAATGTTTCATCTGTTCGCCTGGAACTATGGAACATTAGATTTACAAAATGGAAACGTGAAGGAATGGAACATTTCCGGCAGCATACAACTATGTTCAACGGACTTCTGAATACCGTTCGCAGTGATATTGTAAAGTCGATTATTTTTACCCTTGCAGAAGACTTTGTTGAGTCGTCACCATTCCAGGCTAAAGGTTCTGAACGACCGAGTGTGAGCGCATCACTCATAAAGAATTCAAAGCGAAGCGGGCTCTCCAATAACGAAATAGCTTGGCTCCTCGGGACTTTGTAGTGCGTTCTCTCGCTTTTGTTAATAATACGAAGCATGTCCACTTAACCGCGACTCCAGCTCTGCGGGCGCAGAGACAACCGCCACTACATTGGCCTGGTGGATACGAGCGATGATTGCTCATCCAGAGATACAGAAACGCGCCCAAGATGAACTGGACGCTGTCGTTGGCCGTGCTCGCACTCCAACCTTTTCCGATGCTCCCGATCTGCCTTATATCCAGGCATTAGTCAAAGAATCTCTTCGGTGGCGCCCTGCGCTCCCATTAGGCATTCCGCACGCTACGACCGAGAACGATTGGTACGAAGGCATGTTCATACCCAAGGGGACTCTTTGCCTGGTCAATCTCTGGCAATGCCACCATGACCCGGCGTCTTATGGCCCCGATGCTGCAAACTTCAATCCGGAGAGGTTCCTGGACGAGCATGGTAGACTCATTTCGGGTCCTGTAGAGACGCGCGATGATGGGCACAGTGCATACGGCTTTGGGAGGCGGTCGTGTGTCGGGAAACATGCCGCCAATGACTCACTGTTCATCGATATAGCGACAGTGCTTTGGGCTGCTCGACTCGAACCCGCGCATGACGAAAACGGAAAGGAGATACCCCTCGATGCGAAGACGCCTGTCGATTTAGGAATGATTTTGTAAGTAACAGTCCCTCATTTTATCTTTCTCTTCTCCCCGACTTTATAATAACTAGTGAACTTTAGCCGGCCGCTCCCGTGCGCGTGTAAAATTACCCCTCGGTTTCCTGAGGCACCGTCGTTGCTCGCGGAGGAAATCGAGTTGTTGAAGGCGTAGGGTAATGTAGGGCTTCTGCTTCTTGCACGTGGCACTGTCCCGAAGTCCTAGGCAGTAATTGTCTTACTGCAAATGACGTTCATCGCTATGGTCTTTTTGGTTTCCATGTGGGACGGGAACATGTGCTTACGGTCTCGGCTGATGCCATCCGACAAGTCTTATGTCGTAGATGTTATTTTTATTGTTACATGATAAATTAAAGCGCGAACATAGTAGTGATGATACTCGACTCGGATACGGTTCGGCGCGATGATTGCGTCTTTAGCTCTTGCGAGTAATCACACGCGCACCCACGCCAATTCTCTTCAAGTTTTCTCTCAGAAGGAACTTCAATTGAACACATACGAGATTATGTTGTTCGTCTGGTACCGTACATTCAAGAGTTATGCAACCGTAACCGGAAATTGTAACCATGGGACTACAGAGTAAAGGCAGGGATAGCCTACGGCAGCACACGGAAGCGAAACATGCTACTGGGCTAGTACTGGCGGTCACGGCGATTCTCCATCAACCATTTATGCGAGCAGAATCCTCTGAAGAGTATTGTAATGTCCGCTCAGCTGCACAGGGAGAACATGCAACAAGGGAGCCGGGGGCACGGACCAGCATATCGATGTTGGTGTCCACCACTGCATTGATACCGCTCACGACTCGACACCATCGACATGTTCTCTGAAGAGCACGGGGAGCCTGAGCTGGAAGCGTCCCGTCCTCGACTCGGATGGAAATATGCGACCCCGTGGCACTCCCGATATGAGAGGATCCATCAGACTCCGCGGACTCCGAGTCTCGCAGCGGCAAGTGTGCACGCATACAGTAGGTTGTTGTGACTTGGCATTTTGACTGGAACGCCTGGGCTGACGCATAAATTTTCATATCATACCGTCAAAGTTCTTGTTACTCCCGCCAGCGACATCATCCATCACAGCACGCTCTGCCTGGGCTCTATCGTAGCTTTAAACCCTACTAGGTGTGCCGTCTTTCGTGCTTGATCGTATCATCATGATCCTGGAAAGCAAATTACTCTTGGAGTCTCGGTGTTAGCTAATCCGTATTATCAGCTTCTCGGAATCCGCCGTAGATGGCTAGACCAAGCGCAGCCGCTGTGCGGCGTAGCTTGGTACCTGGTCTGTGTGAGAGAGGGTACAGTACTCGGGCTGTCAACTCTGCTTGGTGCATCTGTCAGTCACCCGTCTCCTAGGATAGGGGTCTGTACAGTATGTCCAGAGGCAGGTAAAGAGCCGCTGCAGCGGTTTCGAGCCTGCGAAAGCTCTCATCAGGTGGCTACCGCTGCTACGACCGCCATCCTTCCGAGATCCGTTTAGGTGCCTGCCTCTCTCCACTGGGGGAGTCGGCCCTGATGCGGGCGTGATGGGAGAGGTAGTGTGTGGGAAAAACACAACTGGGGGGTGGGATGTTGCTTCCAGCCTAGCCTTTTATGCCGGCTAGGTACCCAAATGTCAGTTGACCAAACCATTGGGCCCTTTCGAGTTCCCGGCCGGGATTGTGCAACACCTTGCGGTACAGTGGGAGGACTATGCTCCCACGGCGCCCTCCTTTTATCTTGACGATCCGACGAGCGGCACAGACCATCACAAAACCTTGCTTGTATGAGCTCAAGCGGGCTCTAGCAAGCAAAAAAGAATAAAAACCTGATGGAGACAATGAGGACAAGGTTACAAATGACCCTTGAAAAGTAACTGGTCTGCTCCTCTCCGAGTCGTATCAAACTAAACTACCCATGACTAGTACTCTGGGCAGCAACCTCTTGTTCGCTTCTCTCTCGGGCTTTCGATGACCCACCTTGCTTTAGCTGCGACCCTTGTCATTATCCTCGTAGCTCGCTATGTAATAAGCCCGTGGCGCAAAGTTCCCCCCGGTCCAAAAGGTCTTCCGATTCTCGGGAATGCCCTTCAACTCCAGAATAAGGGTTGGATGTTTGAGAGCGAGTGCAAACAAAAGTTTGGTCAGTGCAATTATGTTTTTTGCCGACTCCATGACTTACCATAGAACCCTCAGAACATATGATGTACTTGAATGCCTTTGGACAGCCCATTATTGTCATAAATAACCTAAAGGTCGCTTTCGAACTCCTTGATAGGCGTGGGAACATTTATTCCGACCGCCCTCATCTCATTGTCGCTAATGATATCCTCTGTGGCGGTCTGTTTACTGCCTTATGCCATATGGAGACGTGTCCGTATGCCCTTTTTTAAAAACTCCGGAACTTATCGTTATTACTTGTAGGTGGCGTCGCACTCGCCGCGCCGCACATGAAGTTCTCACCAAAGTAATCGTTCGCGATTATCACCCAGTTCTCTGCAAAGAGGCAGTCCTCCTTGCTTCCGCCATTCTCAAGAACCCTGACGCCTTGGACAAACATTTCCAGCGCTCTTCAGCATCCGCCAGCATGTCTATATTATATGACTATCCCACCCTCGAGAACGAACATGACGAGACCCTTGCACAGATCCATGCTTTTATCGATCGCTTGTCAGCAGCAGCTGCCCCTGGAGCTCATCTAGTCGATTTGTTTCCATGGATGATTCACATTCCGGAGAGGTACGGATCTACATTGTTCATTATTTTGTCTGATCACCTAGAACGAGAGTGACATCAGATTTGCAAAGTGGAAACGTGAAGCAATGGAACATTTTCGACAGCATACAGCCATGTTCAAGGGGCTTTTGAATACCGTTCACAGTGACATTGTAAGTCGATTATTTTTATTTGTGGAAAGAAACTTCTTGTGTCGCCGCTATTCAGGCCAACGGTTCTGAGCGACCAAGCGTATCTGCATCGCTCATAAAGGATTCAAAGCGTAGCGGGCTTTCCGATCACGAAATAACCTGGCTCCTCGGGACTTTGTAGTACGTTCTCTCGCTTTTGTTAATAATACGAAGGATGTCCGCTTAACCGCGACCCCAGCTCCGCGGGCGCAGAGACAACCGCCACTACATTGGCCTGGTGGTCACGTGCAATGATCGCTCATCCAGAGATACAGAAACGTGCCCAAGATGAACTGGACGCTGTCGTTGGCCGCTCTCGCACTCCAACCTTTGGTGATGCTCCCAATCTGCCTTACATACAGGCGTTAGTCAAGGAATCTCTTCGATGGCGCCCCGCATTCCCATTGAGTGTTCCACGCATCACAAGCGAGGACGATTGGTACAAAGACATGTTCATTCCCAAGGGGACTCTTTGCCTGGTTAATCTCTGGCAATGCCACCACGACCCGGCGTCGTATGGCCCCGATGCTGCAAACTTCAATCCGGAGAGATTCCTGGACGAGCATGGTAGACTCATCCCGGGTCCTGCGGAAACGCGTGAGGACGGACACAATACATATGGCTTTGGGAAGCGGGCTTGTGTTGGGAAGCACGCGGCCAATGACTCGCTGTTCATCGATATAGCCACGGTGCTCTGGGCTGTTCGACTCGAACCCGCGCATGACGAAAACGGGAAGGAGATACCCCTCGATACGAAGACGCCTGTCGATATAGGAACGCTTTTGTAAGTAACGGTCCCTCATTTTTATCTTTCTCTTCTCTCCGACTTTAACTCGTGGACTTTAGCCGGCCGCTCCCGTACACGTGTAAAATTACCCCTCGGTTCCCTGAGGCGACCTCGATGCTCATGGAGGAAATCGAGTTACTAAAGGCGTGAAGCAAGGGAGGCTTTCTGGCTCGTGACCCATGGTTTCGAACTGTAGTTGCATTACTCCGAATCGCGTTCAGTCGCTAGTGTCTTTTTCGTTTCTTGTATCACGAGACGACCATGTGCGTACGGCCACGACAGGGTGCCCTTGATAACGGACTATATTATTTCCATGTCTTGAATGTATTTCCCGTTGTAGGATTTGTAGCTTGATCAACTAGCGCGTACATGCCATTTTTGCTGTAATATTCGATGCGGTTCGTGCACGGATGGTAAAGTACCGGTAGTTTTAACAAATATGCAACCGGACATAGAAATCACAAGAGGACACGAACTTAATACGCAGATTATGAGGAGTGAGTGACCACTAAAGTAACTACAGGCGGGGAGCGGACGGATAAGAAGCTGGGTCGGCTTATGGTTAAGCCATAATCAATTGGGACATTACGGAATTTACCGCTCGGCTATGAGCCTGACGAACTGGCAGGCGGGACATGAATCGTGAATCGTGATATGATTGGCCAACTACGCTTATACAAAGCTCAGGTAAACATACAACATATACTACCTCGTTGGCTCGTATACTGCAATGTAAGGAGTGTGAATAAGAAAGGATTGTGAGGCGTGACATGTGTGCTGCATTCAATCACATGATGGTACAAGAGGGCGGTCGTTGTACCTGTCCACACAGTACAAGCCACGACACATGCGCGCACTGTCTCAGCGTGGGTTTGTGCACCCAACAACTTGAGTGTATTTCATATACTCTACGTATAAAGGTACCCATGAAAGTGCATGAATACTACTACTCTTTCTCATTGGAACCATAGTCCGACAACCACTTTGCGAGATCGTGACGTCCTCTCTCCGACGCAAACTGAGATACGGTCCTGCCTTTAAAATCCTCTAGATCTAAATTCGCACCGTGTTCAACCAGTAGGCGTGCGATCTTCACATCACATGCGAGATGCAATGGCGTGCTGTTGTGTTCGTCCTGGGAATTTACATCGGCACCGTGTTCAAGCAGTAATCGAGTGAAATTGACGTGTCCGGGTTCCGAGGCGAGGTGTAATGGAATCTGGCCAGCATGATTCTGGGCATTAACGACCGCCTTGTACTGGAGTAGAATCTCGGCGATCTCGGTGCGTCCAAGCGATGCTGCAAAATGCAGCGGAGTCTCGCCACTGAAATCCCCGATATTCGGATCTGCGCCGCGATGGAGTAGCCATTCAACAATTCCACGATGTCCATACGATGCACCACACAGCAGAGTCCGCTGGACAAACCCGCGGATATCGACGTCGGCACCGTGCTGATAGAGTAACTGTGCTACCTTGAAGTGTTCTGTCCCCAACGCTGCCCCTAGTGGCGACACAAGGTAGCCGCCAATAGCGTTCAGTTGTTCTGGATGGTTGACAGCGAGGTGCTCCGCCAAGTCGTGCAATCCACACAGGGCCGCATAGTATAACGGAGCTGCCGCTAACCTCCCTGAGGGTAACGCAGAAAACTGGTAAAGAGGGGTTCCGTAAGGATAGGTATCTTTGTCATGGAGTCGGAGCCATGCCGCAAAAAAGGCTTCATAGGGTCGAACAGCTCTTCCATTCCTTCCTGTACCTGCGACGACACATCCCCAAACTGGGCATGGTCAACCCAATGCTCAGCGGCATATTGGGCGAGAGGAAAGTTGGCATGGACGTCGTGTCTGTTGAGGTGGTCATCCAACCGAAGCAGAACCCCGAGGCAAGCCTTTGCAAGGATCGTATGTGCATGCTCGAGGAGAATGTGAAAACGCGAGACGCCCGGATTTGAACGGGCAAGCCGTGGTGATGTAAGGAACTCCTTTACGGAGAAATGCGAGAACTGTACGACCTGGCCGTCCTCTCGATCCAAAACAGTAATTAAACTGGAACACGTCGACAAAACAGCATGTTGTTGATCCTCTAGTCGCCAATTGATGTTCAGCTTTGATATTTCTCTACACCTGGCCGTCCCAAAGTCAATGGCGAGGACTTCCGCAAGCTCTGCAATGTGAAGAGGACGAGCGGCTGCCGTGAGGCATTGCAACAGGCGATGAGCATGGTCCCGTCTCGCCTTGTGGATGTTCCTCAACATGCGCTCATATGTTTCGTCCAGAGTCTCGGGCAATTCGTCAAGCTCGTGCCGCACACTCGATGGGAAGCAGTACCGCAGAGCCTCTAGTTGGCAGAACACCCACCGAAACCTGCGTCGTGGAATAAGTACAATAAGCAAAGGGTTACAGTAATACCCTTACATGCCGTCGGCTCTCTCGGAGAGCGTCTTGATTACCAATTCCTTGTCTTCCTCTCGCCATCTCCGCATTTCTGGATCCGAGTGAGCGACGGATGTGACATAGTCAACAATGTCCTTCTTTTGTCCGCTTTGATCATGAAGAGACAGATGACGTGGTGATAAAGGCTCAAGAGCATTTCGGATATCAACCTCTGGGCGACTCGTAACGCATATACGTAAATTTGGTAACGAAACTCACGAGCTCCTTCAAGAAGCGGAAGACCTGTTCCCGTGGAGATGGCATTCCGGACATGTTGGGGCATTCATCGAGTGCATCGATGATAAGGTATGTTGGGTGCTGATCTGGTAGGGAAATCATTGTTTTCAGACTTTGTGCCAATTCGTCTTCACTCGGCTTTTGTCCGCCGCTGTCGTGTTTGAGATAAAGGGCGTAGAGTATATCGCAATTACGATCGGACCGAGCAGAAAGCTGGGTGACGAGAGATGTGAGCAAGTCGCGGCGCTTTTGCTTGTTGACGTCCCTAAAATCAAAGTAAAAGTAGGCCATCGAAGCCAATCCTCTGTCGTGTAGGGTAATTATGTCTTTGACAATTGTGGAGCTGATCTGGGGGTTAGAACCTGAAGGTCAAATTTTACGTTTGATAATGACAGACCAGAGTATGCTCTTTCCGGAGCCCGCTATGAAAAGTGGCCATCAGTGGCTGCCAAGTGGGAAAGAGAAAAGGAACATACGTTTTCCGTGAACCCACAAAAGCGAGCTAGTGGACTTCCATTCCTTGAAAAGGCTACCCCGGATGAACCACTCCGCTGTCCCCTGGTGGTGAGCGTCACAGGCCATGTTGTAGTTAGTGGATGAATCTGGAGGAGAGAGCCATCTGCGGAAGTTTTCTCGCAATTGACTCCCTGCAGAGACATGTAAGCTTCGAGTTCGTAGAGATGATGTCCAAATATCACGAACTCTTCATCTCATCCACATTTTCTGCCGTTTGTCGCATAATTCCTTCTCCTTCCTTTGCGGTCTCTCCTGCTTCCCTTCCATCTAGTCAAATATTATCAGGATTGGTTCGGCCACAAAGTGAAATTACGTGGCACACCGTTGATTATTTTAGTCATCTTGCTATCGATGCTCGTTACTTTGTCGTCGACGGTGTGCGCAAGTTTCAGAATTTGAGCAGTCGCCATCAGAGCCTCGTCATGTGTCAGTTTGTCCAGTCTCATCAATGCATCATCGATATCAGTCCTCCCCAGCAGTTTATTCAGATACTTTTCTGTATCCAATGAGTCAGTTATAATATATCGAAGAGGATCGGCTCACTTGCAGACCCCCGCTTAATCTCCTTTGTCGCAATGGCAAGGATTCCGAGAAGTTCAACCATTATCTTTACGATTGTGTCCGTCATGGCATGTGTTAATGGCACTTCGGTGTAAGTCTCCAGGCGTTTAAATAGGCTCTCTATGCGCTCAAAGAGGTCGGTGAGCGTATCTTGACTCGCGCCGACATCCTTGGCCGCCTGACAGGACGGCATCAAGAGCAGTTAATACAAATTGTAGGGATCACCCACCGCAACAAGGACACCAACGCCAGTAAAAATCACCTTCGCTGGCGAAAACATCTGAAAAAAAATTGGATATCAGGGGCGCAGATGATCACTTGACGTCCTACATACCAGTCCAACCGTCCCGCTAATAGTCGCAGAAAATGCACAAATTACATTTGCAGTTGCGTTGAGCCATTGTTTAGGCATCTCATTGTCGTTCTGGGATTGAATGAACTGTTGGACACGGTATTGCTCGTCAAGAACCGCTAGAATGGCGCCGGGGGAAGTGCAGCTTTCTAGCTGGGCAGTGAGTTGATGGGCGACAAGGTCATTCTTAGTCTTTTTTTGTACTGATTTAGGGCGGTATCGAAAATTGATTGGAAATTGGAAGATGAGCCTGGTGCAGACCGGAGGGGTGTCTGCGACATGAGACTACTGTAGTTGACTTGCGAGGGCAAGATATGGGAATCGTTCGTGGGTATCTTTTTTTCGGTTCCGGTATTTAGGCGCGTATCATTCCCCTACGTTAAGCTCCCTAGTTATTACCAGCTCATCATAAGTGTACTCACCTCAGTTCTGGGCAGTTTAGAACGTGTGGGCATTTAGAGAAATCACATCCATTGTGACCAACGCAATTCTCCCTTCCTAAGTTAGGCGTGATTCATTTGATTAAATAGAAGCTAATACAGTAGCAACGTTGAAGACTGAAGATGAGGCATGCATGAACGGCGCACAAGGCCGATCGCTTATTAACAAATGCGGATGTAACCTAACTCTCTATGCCCTCCTGTTCCGTTTTGCCCCCCGGTGTTCAATCAATCAATGGCTGTTGTGAAACACAGGTCACAATATCAATAACAAAAGGACCGCGCGTCTGCTAGTAGTTCTTAGCCCCGACCCGCATCATCTCCACTATGATTCTGGACAGTCTCCCGCAGCTGCAGAATCCCCGCGTTGCTTTGATTACGACCCTCCTCCTCATCACCCTAACAGTTCGGTATGTAAGAAGCCCATGGCGC
Source organism: Russula aff. rugulosa BPL654 (assembly GCA_022496225.1). NCBI lineage: Eukaryota > Fungi > Basidiomycota > Agaricomycetes > Russulales > Russulaceae > Russula > Russula aff. rugulosa BPL654. The sequence goes on along the minus strand of WTXE01000070.1, from coordinate 16,337 downwards.
AAAGTTCCCCCAGGTCCAAAAGGTCTTCCGATTCTGGGAAATGCACTTCAACTCCAGAATAAGGGCTGGATGTTTGAGAGGGAGTGCAAGCGAAACTTCGGTCCGTCCATTTCTGTTTTTTTTTTCTGACTCCATGGGCTCTTCACATTTACCATGAAACTTTCAGAACATATCATGTACTTGAATGTTCTTGGTCAGCCGATTCTCGTCATAAATAGTCTCAAGGCTGCCTTTGAACTCCTCGATCGACGTGCAAACATTTACTCTGACCGCCCTCGTTACATTGTCGCTGATGGAATCCTCTGTGGGGGGCTGTTCACTGCCTTCATGTCATACGGAGACGTGTTGGTATGCCCTTTATTCCAAAAATTCGGAACTTATCGTTGTTGTTCGTAGGTGGCGTCGCACTCGCCGCGCCGCTCATGAAATCCTCACCAAGGTGATCGTTCGCGATTATCACCCAGCTTTCTGCAAAGAGGCAATCCTCCTTGCCTCCGCAATGGTCGAAACCCCACACGCCCTGGACAAACACATCCAGCGCTCTTCCGCATCCGCCACCATGTCTATATTATATGACTATCCCTCGCTCGAGAACGAACATGACGAGACCCTTACGAAGATTCACGCATTTATCGATCGCCTATCGGCGGCAACTGCTCCTGGAGCATATCTAGTCGAATTGTTTCCTTGGATGATTCGCATTCCGGAGAGGTACGAGTCTATGCCATTCTTTGTTTGTCTAATCACCTGGAACTATGGAACATCAGATTTGCGAAGTGGAAACGTGAGGGAATGGAGTATTTTCGGCAGCATACTGCCATGTTCAATGGACTTCTGAATACCGTTTGTAACGATATTGTAAGTCGATTATCTGCGTTCATAAACGGATTTCGTTCAGTCGCTGCCATTCCAGGCTAAAGGATCTGAACGACCAAGTGTGTGTGCGTCGCTCATTAAGAATTCCAAGCGAAGCGGACTTTCCAACAACGAAATAGCCTGGCTCGTTGGGACTTTGTAGTACGTTCCCTCGCTGTCGTTGAGGCTGTTCACATAACAACATCTTCAGCACGGCGGGTGCAGAGACAACTGCCACAACCTTGGCCTGGTGGACACGGGCAATGGTTGCTCATCCAGAGATACAGAGGCGTGCCCAAGATGAACTGGATGCCGTTGTTGGCCGCTCTCGCACTCCAACCCATGCAGATGCCCCAAATCTACCTTACATACAGGCGTTGGTCAAAGAATCTCTTCGGTGGCGCCCCGCGCTCCCATTAGGTATTCCGCACTCCACGACCGAGGACGATTGGTATGAAGGCATGTTCATCCCCAAAGGCACTCTTTGCCTGGTAAATCTCTGGCAATGTCATCATGACCCGGCATCCTATGGCGCCGACGCGGCGAGCTTCAACCCGGGGAGGTTCCTGGATGAGCACGGTAGGCTCATTCCGGGTCCTTCGGAAACACGCGAAGATGGGCACAGTGCGTATGGCTTTGGGAGGCGAATCTGCGTCGGGAAGCACGCTGCAAATGACTCGCTGTTCATCAATATCGCCACCGTGCTTTGGGCTGTTCAGTTCGAACGCGCTTGTGACGAAAATGGGAAAGAGGTTCCTCTTGATACAGAAACACCTGTCGATACAGGGATGCTTTTGTAAGCCGTGGTCTCTTCACTCGATATCTTTGGATGTGTACTGAGATTTTGAACTGGCGAATTCTAGCCGGCCGCTTCCGTACCCGTGTAAGATTATCCCTCGGTTTCCTGATTCACCCTCAATACTTTCGGAAGAGCTCGAGTTGCTGAAGGCGTGAGGTATCCAGGGACTTCGCGATGCAAAGATCTTCAGCTCTAACTGTGTTACTTATAAGGTTATATGCTATCTTGATCGGCGAATACTATTGAATAGTTCGCATTGCCGATATATTATTCGTAAGACATGGCTATCGTACATATGTTGTTTTCACCTTTGCATTGGTTATAATCATTGTCGTATCCTAATGACAAGTTATTTGAGGATATACCCGAGTGAAGTATACCTGATCATTTATTATTGCATACTTTACACAGTATGCCATTCAGTTGTTATGAGTGCCCGCAGACGGACTCACAGACTGTAGTCTGGTAGACGTCACAGCATAACTCACGTTGGAAAGTTTTCCCGCTTCCCCCACCCTTCGCCTCCTGCGTCTTGGCCCCAGGTTGGACTGCAGTTGATCTGCGTATGCGGCCGGATGCGGGGTTGATATCAGGTATCATCCCGTGGTGGTTTGAAAGTGTTCGACTGGGAAATACAAATGCGTGAGCCGCTACAAAAATTGCGACTACTGTAACGTGTGAGGATCGTCACCTTGGAAAAATTCAGTTAAAGCCAGGAGGAAGGAGCGCTGCGATTATTCGTCAAGCTCCCCTGGCTCGAGGTCGTCCAAGTCGGCAAAGTCATCCATCTCCCCAGTTGTGTTCGCAACGTCATCGTCCATGTCTTCTATGTCAGCGTCGAGATCCATTTCCCCATCTTCATCTTCATCACCTTCACCTTCACCTTCGCCATCACCGTTACCCTCACCTCACCTTCACCCTCGTCCGTTGGGGACTCGGGGTGCGACGAGCGTGCGGATTCGTCCACCTCTGAGCCATCGTCTGCCTAGATGATAAGAACACAACGCGGTTCAAAAAGGTTCAGATGGTGAGAATGCAATGCGACGCGACGCGACGCCCTCCGCAAGGATAAGGTACGCACGTCGTTCTTCTCTTCATGCTGCGTCAACATCTTCCCTATCGGCACCAGGAAGCCATACCCGCGGTTCTTTATCTCAAGTGTCTGCTTCACATTTCCCGTCAGTAAAAGAACCACTCGACAAACAGCGATGTTGTGCGCACGCTATCCTCAAGTTCGGCCTCCTCGTCGCTCAGGTCGTCCATTTCTTGCACGAGATCACGTCGCAGAATGAGCTTGCCGACCCGACGCCCAGGTATCGCGAGGGGTGTCGGGTATGGCTGCTGCTGCCGTGGCATGAGGGTCGGAAATAGCGGCGGGCGAGGGAGAACAGTCGGTGTTGCTACCATGAGAGTACAGTAAATACTTTTTCGGCGCACGCTCCGAGTTGTGTGTGAGTGGTAGATAGGCAGTAGATAGGCACCAGTGGAGCTGGATCCGAGCCGCCGCAAGCCGCCGCAGAGTCATCCAGGATTTCCCATCGGCCACAAGCCACCGCTCACCCGCACATGGGTTCCAAAAAGAACAGGGTGAAGAAAGTCTTTGCGCCGACTCCTACTGCCCCAAACAACAATGCCATCGACGCCTACACCGACAACAACAACCTCGTGGACGACCTTCTCACCGAGCTTAATTCAAGAGACTCGACCGTTCAGCGAGAGTCTGCGACTATCCTGGAGGAAATACAGACAAGGCAGCAGTCTGAAGCTACGCAAGCAGCTGCTCCTGATAAAACAGGCAGCAAAAACAGGTTCAAGGCAAGACAGGTGCGTTTGGGCCATCGCACTTGCTCGTCGAGGGTGACAAGCTTATCCTCAAGGCAAGGAAAGCCGCAGCTCTCGCTGATGCGCAACCACCCATCAACACCACGGCAGATGCCAAGCTGGAGCGAGAAGCCAAGGACGAGGAGCGCGCGATTAATAGGATATGCAACGAGCTAGGGCTTGAGATGCACGAGGTAATGACACCCCTCTCCACCCCCCTCACTCAACCCACATGCCGTTGGATCTTAAGTCTTTAACCACTCTCCCTCCACACATGTACGCAAATATAGATCAACCCAGACGGGCACTGTCTTTTCTCAGCAGTCGCAGACCAACTCGCCACGCTCAACGTCGTTCCATCACAAGAGGCACATTACATCTGGACACGCCGAGCCGCGGCCGAATACATGCTAGCGCACCCACAGGACTTTGTGCAGTTCCTTCCGAGCGTCGAGGGCGAAGATGGTACTGGCATAGGGAACTCTGGGATCATTGGCCCGCGCGAGTATGCGCGCTACTGCGCAAACATTCGTGACACCTCCGTATGGGGTGGGGAGCCTGAGATTCTCGCACTCAGCCGCGCGTACGCTATACCAATACACGTTGTTCAGAGTGGTCAACCCCCGGTTGTCGTGCACGACCCTAGTGGTGCACCAACAACCAACAATCTCAAGGATCAGCGCGCGGTGCGGATAAGTTACCACCGACGGATGTATGGGCTTGGCGAGGTACGCGTCTATATTTGAGTTCAGATCCTGATTACACCACTCACTACGCCGTCTAGCACTACAACTCGCTTAGACCAAAAACTGGCCTCCAGAAGATTACCAGCCCTCTCAAGAATCTATTAGCCCCAATATAGCAGCCGGCTTCACATGTAGAATAATCGAGATATGCATTATCGCTCGTCATGTTATACACCTTCATACAGTATGCAGATCATCATCTTAAAACAGGAGTGCTGCATTCTGTCCTGCCGCACCTGGCCGTGGTGCATCCACCGCGTACTCACCGAACGCAGCATTCAAGTTTGCGTACGGATCTGACATGGTCAATTGGCGCATAGGAGAGTGTTTGCCTTTAACAAAGCTCGCATCCTCGTCCTCATCCTCTTCTTCATCCCCGGCGCTACCCTCCCGCTCGAGCAACCCACCCTCGATGCCACCGTCATGTGCTGGGGCCGGCTTGGAAGTGATAATCGGTAGCGGTGACAGTTCAGAAGAGGTACCAGGTTCGATTGGTCCGGGGCCGTGCACAACGATAGGACCCGACGTTGGCGCTTCGCGCTGGACGGGAACGAGAAGCTGTCTTGATAATGAATTCAGTGCGGGTGAATCGACAAGCGCCCTGCCGGCGGCGCCGCGGATAAACGTCTATTCAGACAAGGAAATAAATAAATAAATTTGAGATTGAAGTGGTGAACGGTGCCAAGTTGGGTACTACCGCACCTCTGGATTCTTGTGATAGATGCTACCCAGTGTGCCCGTGTGCAGCAATAGTTGGTCGAGCGCTCCACGATCCATTCGGTCTGCATCCATCGTGATTGCGGGCTTATCCGAGAGTACGATTTCGCTGGCAACAGTCGGGTTGATCGCGAGCAGGCGCCAGTACATGAAACCCCGATCACGCAGGTCCGGGTTATCGATCTCCTCCGTCGTCCATTTGAGTACCTTGTGCACAAGCGCCTTGACCGGATCGGACGAACTCTTGTAGATAAACAGTTTGACGGCCGCAGTGACAAGGGCGAATTGTACCTCGATCGGTTCGTCGAGAAAGTTGTACGTAAGGTCGTCCATCAACTCGTCGGCGTTGTCGATGCGATCTGCGAATTGTCCGATGACCCAGACCATGGAGGCCTTTGCTTCAGGCTCGTCTAGAACGTCCAGGTTCTCACAGAGCTTTGGAATGATTCCTTCGTACCTGCCGGGATATCGCCGGAAGATGTCCTTGATGACGATGATGGCCTCTTGCACGACATAAGACACCTTCGTCTCGATGAGGCCGAGAAGAGATTGAATGCATGCATCAGCGGCTTCCTCGACTTTGATCGTGATGCGCCCTATCGAGCGCACGGCTTTGCGCACAAAGTCGATATCTACCTCCGAGGCGTACCTAGACATGATTATCATGAAGCATCGGCCCAAGGAGACGTCACTACATACTCTTCCAGCTCCGCGAGCACCTCTTTGACATTTTCCTCGCTGGAAAGTCGGTACATGATCTCCAGCTTGGCAAGCTTGACATAGATTGGATCGTTGTACTTGCAGAAGAACACTTTCACGTCATTCTTGAGGACGGCTGGCCGTCTCTGAATTATGAGCAAGATGTTCCGCAGAGCGACATATTGCACCTCCGGCCCCGAGGAGAGAAGTGTTACTGGGCAGCCACCGCAACTATCAGCAAAAAAACAGAGCAGCAAGACGGCGACACGCGTTACCTAAGGGAGGGCCCATTTTCTTGCAAATATGGTCCACTAATTTTTTATTGTCCATGTAGTTCATTAAGTATAGCAGAACCTTGATCGTAGTCAGAACCACAGCCGAGTTGGCGTGCTGTAATTGCACGGATATTCGCTCGCCAATGAGCTCAGCGTCAGCATGCGTCTCGGGAACGTAACGTAGTAATGCGTCGAGGATGTAGATCTGCCCCCATCTTCACAACTAGTCAGCAAGCTGATGGACAATGCCGAGCATGTAAGTCACCCACTCTGAGCTCTCACCGAGCGCTGCGATGAGTTTGTTCGCAACGGGCAGATTTAGCTTGAATACGACCCCGTCAGGCCTGTCAGCAATCTCTGACAAGGCTGCCACGGCGTTGGCGACAACGGTAGCATTGCTGTCGACCAACAGATCGCGCAGGAGCTCGACAAAGCCGCCTCTCTCTGCTTTTCGTGGATCGGCTGCGTACATCTTTGCCACGCATATTGCCGCCGTCTTCCGAACGTATGGGTCGCGGTCCTTGAGGTGATGGCGGAGTTGCTCGGTCAAATGTTCGAGGACGACGGGGATAGGTATATAAGACATGGTGCGGATCGCGAGCGCGCGAATGAGGGGGTTGCGGTCGTTGCAGTCCTGCCGAGGTAGTTGGGTATGGAACGAAAGGAAGAAAGTTAATGTGATAACTTACCTGAAGGAAATTCGGGATGACCATGTGAATAGAATCCGCCTTGGACCGTCCATAGTTAATGAGAAAGAGGTAAACCACTGTTGGGATAGTCTATGCTAGTTTCACTAGAAAGAGGACGCGGGCGCACTTTTCTTGATCTCTAGCAAAGGCGTCCCTAAGCACTGTACAACGTCGACGAATAGAGCTGACACTGTGAGGAGCATACTCCGATGAGCACGAACGCGCCAGAAAGCGTCACAATACGAACTATCGTTTCCCATAGTGATGTTCGCCACTATCTTCTTCAATATAGTCTTCCGCTTCGTGAACTTCTTGTCCCTCGTCTCTGCAGCCTGGAGCTCCTGGCGGAACTCCTGGAAACCTCATGAGTTTTGCGTGGCGCAATGGGCACATATTACTACACGTACCTGGATTTTTCCGCGCTGAAAGAACTTGGCATCTTGGCTCATTGTTCGACAATCGGTCCCCGAAAGTGATTACAGTTAGAGGCGGGGTATAGTAAGGTCACATGCGGCGGCCCGAAATGTCCACCTCGCCTCGCTTTGATGGCACCCACTCACACACCCCTTGCACGCGCTTCTCTAGACTCGTCCAAATACACTTGTATCAATGTCTTTTTAAAATCCTTGAATCGCATACACGACACTCAGCGCTCTCTTTGCGCAGCATGCCACAGAGCTTGCCGTTCTCGAGCGCATATACTACCTCAACAACAATCAGCATCGTCCTGCACTCTTCTGGCAACGCATCGTCGAGGCGCGGCGGTATTCTCGTCGTCTTAGGTCGCTTGATGTACCCTCGCTCGTAGATGGTCTTCGGAGGTCATTCTATGGTGGCACAGTAGATGCTAGGTAAGACTCCTGCTGTTGGCAGGCAATTATACCCACCTATGAAATACCCTGCAAAGCTCGAAACTGCAAAAGGGGGCATGGACGCACTACCCATCCGTATCTTTCTTCAAGTCCTTCCTCACGCGTGTAGGCACCTGTACTGCGCTACTCGACAAGGTGCATTTATTTATTTTCCACGACCCTCATCCCCACAAAGCTGAATCCGCGACTGTTCAGACTTGCGTGCGAATGCGCGCGATATACCAGTACGCATCCGCCGTCTGGGAGACAAACGTCAACTAACTCGCGCAGCATGCTTACACTCGCCATGCAGAGCGGCGCGTTTCTGCACCTCGTAGTCACGCTCACCGCGCTCATCGCCCGCATAGCTCATCTCTCTTCGACCGTACGTAGCGCGCTGTCCGTGCTGCATACTGAATGCGCGCATCTCTTCGCCACATTATATGTACGTAGCAAGTGGCCTTGCTCGTGCTTCAGATCGGATGCCAAAATAACGTGCTATCCACTTTTCCAGCCTACAGAGGCCTCACACAATTCGGTACCGGCGTTGCCGCCACCATCACCACTAGACGAGGAGGACACAAAAATCTCCGACCCCCCGCTAGAACATAGCAGGCTCACGGTATTAGATGCAGATCTCGATGTATCTGTCGACTTCGGGGAGGCAATCACCCGTACACTCGGGTCACGTCAAACCCAAAATCCAGATCTGCATCCCCCGCGTTGCCAGACTACCTTTCACCGATACATAATGCGCCTTTTGCGCCTGTGATCGGAGCACGACGACCAGGTGAGCGCAAGGCACCTGGCTCTTTACAGTCGTGTTGCATTGTGCTGATTGTCAATTCAAATTCGTATACCTATGCGTAGCCGCTATTTCCGCCGGCGCCGCTGTCGATCATGCCCCGCCGCCTTCGGCTCCTGGGCCTTCTTCGTCACCCGTCGTTACTTCTGTGGTGGTGAAGAACCAGACCCGCGCCAGGCAGCCTTCAAGCTCCCGCACCACCGCAGAAGAGCGGAAAGAGAAAAAGGCCCACAAAACGAGAAAGCCACCGCGCGACGAGATTGATGACATTTTTTCATAATAGGTTACAGTACAGTAATAATACCATCCATCGTTGGGTGAGTGAAATACTATCAGGATCTGGCTCAGATCATCTGAGTCAGTGTAGACGTAACTTGGAAGTAACGATCTCATGAGTAATGATCTCATGTTATGTCATTTACGGTATGTAAAAGGTCAATGATTGCGGGGGCGTTGCGGGCGTTGGTATGGTGTCGGTTGGCAAGGGTGTCAAATACTCACTGACAGGAGATTTTCCCAACCCTTTCCCCTTGTGCCGTAAGTTTACAGAAGGGTTCTTCTATTTCCGTAAAAAGGGAAAAAAGTATTGCCGGGGCACGTTCATATGCCATGTACTGTAAGTTACAGTACGAGACTATGGACATGGACGAACAATCGCCACCACATGGAGAGAGCTCGTGGGAGAAAAGTTTCTTGTCCAAGTCGAGCCGGGCGTCTACATCCGGAGCGAAAACTCGATGCACCGCTCACCCCACGGTGGCGATGCTGTAATACCGGCGTTTCAGGAATACGGTCACTGTAAGAGTAGGTACAGAATATATACAGCATGGCAGGCCGGTCAGAGACCGCTGCTGCAATAATCCAACCGGGTGATCGATTTTGCGCTGTGGGCAGGTACAGTACTAGTACAGTGGAAAAAACCTGACGTGACGTTCGCACCACTGCTTAGCCTCGACCATCAGCAGCGGGAATTGCGGCGGAGCTTGAGCGCTGATTTCGGCACTGACACTTTGACGTGACTGTTGTTATTGCTGTAGGGCAACGTTGATTGACGCTGATACTAGAGCTTAGTGCAGTGCCTAAGGCATGTGGTACACTCGAACCCTGCAGGGACAGTGACTGAATTGTGTACCACCTTCCAATCCAATGAACCGGCCTCCGCTCTCACATCACACGAAACTTGAAGAGGACTTTGCCTTGCCAGAAGGTGTTCTTGTATTTACACTTTCGTGGGTACATCAACAAAAACACCCGAGCAGGAGAGCAAGACAGGATCTTCCTCTACCATCGAACACACAAGAATGTGTGAAAAAGAGATCACGAAACACAAATGCAGCGGAGAAAGAATCAAACGCACGAGTCCAAAACAAACGGCTCAATAACACGAATAAGTACTACGGCCAGCGCCTTAAGTGGGTATCGTATGCAAGTGGATAGGAATCTAAAGGGCGAAGAACGCAGCAGCGACGGCAACGAGAGCGACTGCCACCCGTGGTGATGAAACGGCACCGGCGCCATTACTAGAACTGGCACTGACAGGTGAAGTGGATGGGAGGAGGCGGCACCCGGGGCTGACGACGATGAGGCGGGGGATCCGTATGAACTTGTGGAATTGCCCGCATTGTTTGCAGCAGCAGCGATATCGACGGGAAGCATGAGGGGGCTTTTACCCATTTTAGAGAAGTCGAGGGAGCCATCAGAACCGATCATGTCGGGGTTCATTGCCATGACAGCCTGGGTGTAGAGGATGTTGTCCGCAGCGTATTGTTGAGACCAAGCTGGCATACTGCTCATGTCCATGTTCATTCCCCAGCTTGCGGCAGAGGGTTGGCTGGCAGTGAGATTGGATGTATATGACATGGCGGCCTGAGTTGAAGGATACTGGCTAGAAAGCGAAGACATCATCATCGAGGCGGAGCCGGGCTGCATGAAGGCGTTGGGGGGGTTGATGACACCGAACATGCCCTTCTCGCAGTGAGTCGGGGTGCCGCAGTAGAAGAACGTGGGATAGTGTCATTAACAACCTGAGTGACTAAGGGAGAACAACTGGTGAATTTTTGTCGAGACAGCAAAATAGATACCATTCTTACAAACAAAAGATTTGTTTTGTTCGCCAGATGCGAAAAGCTGGTCGCTCGTCTTGTTGCAAGGAGTAAGTTCGGACGACTTTGTTACTGTGTGGTTGTTGGCACCCCAAATGTATTTGACAGTATCGCCAACTGATGCGTTGACAGCAAAAGGCACATATCGAAGAACGCCTTGGGTAGGGGCGACCCACACGGTGTGGGTCATTCCGCTACCGGAACTGCCAGAGGAGTTGGAAGTCGAAGAGGGAGGCATGTACATGCTAGACGGGCTTCCGAATTGAGCCACGCATTCTGTTACCAGTCAGATTAACCATGTCAAAGCAAGCGCGGAAGGAAACTTACGTTGCACACAGCTGTTATAACCGCCGTTGTTCCAGCTGAAGAGCCAGAGCCATATGAGCTGGGGGAGTAAGATGATGACGATGAGCCGGAACCGTAGCTGTTGCTGCTATCCGAGCTCATCGTGTAAGAAGGAGGAGCAGCGGAAGAGCTATAGCTTTGGTCGCCAGAACCGTAACTGTTGCCGTGACTGCTGCTATCCGCGCTCATCGTGTAAGAAGGAGCAGCAGCAGAAGAGCCATAGCTTTGGGCGCCAGAACCATAACTGTTGCCGTAACTGCCACTACCCGAGGAAGCGGGAGAAGAGCCGTAACTACAACGATTTATTTTTTTAACCATCACTGACGCGCTCTAGGAGAAATATAAACGTACCTCCCCATAGGGACGGCAGAAGTTACACGAGCAAAGACAGCAGCAGCGCCAATAAGGGAAGCAACGAAAGTGACCATTGTGTTAGAAGATCAAAAGAGCCGATGAAAAAGTTTTGGACAAGTAAAAGAGTGCTTTGAATTCCTCCCAGGGAAGCGAAGTGTGAATACTCTATCAAAGAGGGTGATCTGCATAAATAAAATCAATGTTAGTGAGAGGACAGGCGACAGACAAGAAGGAAAGAGCATGCCTCGAAATGTGCAGGAAGGATCGGAAGTCGAGAATCAACTCGACTAAGAAGAGAAGGACGAAAGAGAAAGAGAGTGTGGAGGGGAGAAGGATGGGAGAGAGAAATTTGACGAAGCGCATAAATAAGGACTATTGCCTATCGCCTGTCGGGGCTTGAAACCTTGAAACCAATCGGTGCCTTGACGACGATACGATCATCAAAAAGACAACATCCGGTTATGGATGTCCCGTCTCCCAATCGCCATTCAAAAAAAAAAAATTCGGCCATCGCGAGCAACCGCCATTCACGTCGCTCCCACCTGTTCCCGAGGTGCCCGTGCCTACCTTGAGCACATCTTTTTTTCCACGGGTGTCAAGTCCCTCGTTACGAGTAAACCACATTGTTTTTAATCGAGACGGCTTTCCAAGGTTCTCTCCCACTCTCTCTCACTTTAGGGACAATGCCTTATGGTCCATACATATTGAATAATTAACCCATCCCTTATATAGAGAAACTACCGTTACAGTACTGGTAGGTAGACTTCGCACAGAAACTAGGACTCAGTATGTCCAGATGCGTGATATGTATCATGATAAAGTACTAAAACTTTCGCATGCCTGGTCGTGGAGGTAACCCACCCCCGTGAAGTGGTCGGGCGCTAGCCGGTGATGACGGTGAACGATGCCGTGGCCCTCGCCGTCCACGCGATGATCTGATCCGTTCCTTCTTCGCCGCTCCTCACGTACAGGCCATTCCTCGTCGGTGGGACGAGAAGGGCGATTACTCGCATTTCGCTGTGCTGCATTGCGCTTCGCATCCCGCAATGCTTTCAGCCGATCATTCGCCTTTGATGGAGCGCCCACAGTGGCGTCTTCCCGTGGCCGCGCGCGAGAACCTTCGCGTATTTCTTGATGCCGTGATGGAATTCCGGTATCTGTGGCCGCAGCGTCGTAGATGCCGCGTAAGCTACGACCACTGGTCCGCGAAGGTTCTCTGGCGCTTCGGGAGTCGTAGTCGTACCCGCTTTCCTCCCGGCGGCGTAGGCTTGTCTCTGAATGGCCCAGCGGGCGGCGCTCATGCTCTTCGAACAGCCACGGCGGTAAATCTGTCGGATCGCGCGCCTTTTCTATATGGTACGCCTTCAAGGCGCGCGTAAGGCGCGACTCCTTCCCCGGCGGTGTCTCTGCGAGCCAGATGGTAGATGGTTTAGAATGCCGGATTTATAATTCCCCGTACCAGAGGAAGAAAGCCAGAAGACGTACGTTCACCCGAATAGGCCACAATATTAGATTCCCATGCCTTTGAGACACTTATGGTCAGTGTGCTCGCCGCAGTTGCGACGCGTGACCAGAGCGACAAGCCGTAACCTGGCTCGACCGGCAACTCATTTAGATCGTCTGTTTCGCCTAAATCTCCAGTCGCGTGAGCACGCCGCAGCAATGATTGGAGTTCCATAAACGTACCATACTCAGGCTCGGGCGTAGCGGGATTTCGCTGGCTAAACCACCCGCCCCGCTCGGCTCCCATCGTCTTGGGCGGTGGGTCCTCTTCCTCCAAGCTCGTGCGAGACGACCCATACCCATACTCCCTGCGGTTCTTCATCCGATCCAGAAAGGTTGACGAGGACCCTGATGCGGATGAGTATGATCCAGAGCTGGTACCCGACTGGTATGATGCGTCCGAGCGACGTGGGAGTGGAAGTGGCGGCACCTCTGGCATATCGTTGTATGATGATCTTGGTGATTCGCCGCGGGAGGGCATTATATTCGCCACTGAGCGCTGCGGACGCACAGAGCGGGTTGGCGGTGCTCGTGTAGATGTGCCCGTGTTGTGATTAGGGTAGTAACCATTGTCTCTGGTCCTGTCCTTATTCTCTCTCTCTCGTACATCGCGGTGCCCTGTGGAGCGCGCTCGTGGATTGGAAGGCAAACCACCGCTGATATCTCGGCCTGTTGTCCTCCCTCTTGGCATGGAACTCATCTAGAAAGTGATGAAAGACTATCACGCTAGCCAGCTAGGTGTGAGGATAAAGTAGAGAGAGAGGGAAGCCTTGCCGCCCGTAGGAGATAATAATAATAATTGTCGACCCCAAGTAACCGCAGACTCGGGAAAGGCTGTGCTGGATTAGACTGGGCGGCGACGGAAGTACTAGTGGCACTTCAGCAAATGCATGCCAATCGAAAGAGGTTGATATTCGGGCAAAGTCACCGCGTATCGTGTTGCGGCCCTTGGTTGCCATCGGCCCGCGGCTCCTAATGCCAGCCGGGCGGCGCCGGAACAGCAGAAGCAGTCACCGCATGCCTAAATTCGCCCTCTACACTGTCTCTTAAAACTCCTAATGTCGCCGTACAGATCACCATCAGAAATGCCGCTTTTGCCGCTTGGCTGGCAGCGCCGTGGTTGTATTTCGCACAGCCCACCATCAATCAACTCCACCAGTGACATGCTGATGTGAGCCTGACGTCTGGCTGGAAACTATGATACGAGACATAGACTGCATGATGATCGTTCATCATTATCCTCTCAGGGGATGAACAGTGGGCACAATATCCTCGGATAGCGACAAAGACGCGATCTGTGACGACCAGCTACGTACGTCCCTGTCTCCAAGGAAAATTAGATCCTCCGTCTCCCACCTGTTGCCATACGGTCGGGACCCCATATACTGTACGACCATGGCTCAATTCCCACACGTCTTTATGATGGCTCTTGGTTCCTCCAACTGCCACGCTTTTGACCTATCAATTTCAAGTGATTTGCATCCCTAATATTGACCTTAAACCGACAACTAGACGGCCACTGATTTCTTGGGGCCTTTACAATATACCACCAATGCCCAGCAGTACCCCGACTTGGAATCGCTTTGACGCGTATCTTCTCCAGAACATCTTTTGGAAATTTGCCCGTCGTCAGCCCTCACCGACAAATACGATACTGTAAATTACCCCTCCAATCTGTCGTCTACCTTCTCTGAAATGTAAAGTATATTGAATTCCCGATTCATCCGTTGCCGTTAGGATCTCTTCAGGGCCCAGAGTGTTGCATTGCCATACGGGTGTTTCCTGATATAACCCCACATCCTTCGAATTCGCTACCGAGGTCAGTCCGAGATCCCCGCTCACTTGCGTCCCTCTTCAGGATCAACTGTATGCAGAGCCACTACCTCAGTAATTTTCCATGACAAGGATTGTCATGCTCGGCAGCGTGCCCATGCGCTGAGACTCTTTCCCCAGAGTGCTTCCACCGGCTCTCGTATAATATGCGGCGCGTTCTTCTATTACAGTACCAATGATCCTTTGCGTCTCCGGCCATATACGGCACAGTATGAAACATACCTGTTGTCCACATCGTATGTTGGATCAACACGGACTACTTACGGTATGATCTTTCATCGGGACCCGCGCCGATTTTTGCCGCATGCCAGTTCTTTATCGCATCGGGATCAGACAACCGAATGGTACACCTTGTGCCACACTGCCAGTTGGGATACGGGGCGCCGCGTTTGAAACGCAATATGCTATCTGAATTTAATTATTAATAATCACCACAGTACTGGAGGAATTGCTCTTACTGTAGCCGCGGCTCCGTGACGGGTGCAATTCGGTGACTATCTGTAGGGCTCACCTCACCTCCCGTTAGCTACGGAGGTTAGAGTAGCGCTAGACTATTTTACGGTCACATCATGTCATGAATCCGCAGCAGTTCCTTCGATTCGGGGAGATCGGGTCTTTATATGCAACAAGTGATGATTCGTTGGTACGCGACAACCGTCGTGATGTAGCCTCGCAACACGGAGAGATAGATTTTCCTGCCCCCCTTTGTCCTGAGTATATCATTTCGTTCGCTGCTAGCTTTCTACGTTAACGATGCAGTTATAGTTCCTCGACGTTGAGGCCGTTGAGGTTGAGCCATTCGGACTTACAGTACATGGCGCATTATACACAGCGCGGGTCAGCCACAAGCCACAAGCATTTAACTCCCCACCGACAAGTGAAAGATACGACTTCTCTGATTATCTCGGGAAGAAAAGTTCAATCTGTGGCTTGGGACTTGTGAGTGCGGGACGAGACGGAGATACAGTAAGTATATCATGAGAGAGTAGAGATGAGAAGTTGACAGGATGATGCGCCAATCTATTCATTCGTCGTCTTCCCACGTCGAGTCCACCTGATGGCAAAGAACAACCATCAAAGTAAAAGGGAACCCTGTCTCGAAGCGGAGGACACTTTCAAGGGCACAGGCATCGAAGTTCGACAACATTACTTTTAGTCTCTAAGAACACGGGTTAGCCTCATCTCCGCCAGCATGTTGGCAACGCCAACGCAGCAAACTTGATCCCGAATTCTATCGACATTGCCATTCACTAAGCTATGTCCCTGTTCCACGTCCAGACCGGGCATATAAATGAAACGAGGGAGAGTGATTTGCCAGTGTGTACCGTCCAAGTCCGTCCTTGATTCACAAAATCCCAGTGAATCAAGAACGGACTCGGACTAGACGGATGGTGACTTGCTCATTCCCACTAACCTAGAAGTAGAACCTGTGTCGCCCTCCGTATCTCCCGCTTGAACGATGGCTCGGTCTTTGGTATCCTTTGTGACCCATTTCTTTTTCGGGCCTACGCAAATGCTGGCCATCCTAGACGCCACTGTAGCCCAGAGAGAGTGAAGCTATCCGAAGATGGCTGTATAGTACAATCTTGCATCAGTAAACCTGCACAAACCTTTTTGTTTTGTTTGTTTTAAAAGTTGATTTTGAGAATCTTGTCAAAATGTCTAAAAAAGCTGTAAAAAGTCATCCAACGTTGTGCACTTTTTATGCTTACAATGTCAACTTTTTTTTCTTTCACTTTTTTACTTGTGCAAGTTGGAAAATCAAAAGTTTTGCACGATTTACTGATGTGAAACCTGGTCCACGTTCTCAAGGAGGAACAAGATCTCGTTGTTGGAGCTGGATGTGAGTGTCGAGCGAATGCTCGGTGGCGAGCACCTACTCCAGGTGGCCGCCGACTATGTTGTATCCCTGGCGTGAGGGGTGCGATCTGTGTTCAAGTGCA